>JAVYIG010008221.1:0-91786 GCA_035222895.1 Strongylocentrotus droebachiensis | reverse complement strand
ACCTTTTCTTATGTTATTCTTTGTTTTATCATTATATCACATTCTCTTTCTGTCTTTCCTTATGGTATTCTTTGTTTCTTCCTTCTCTCAGCCCTCTCTTATTTTATTCTTGGTTCTTATCATTCTATCACTTCCTGACTCTCCTTATGTTATTCTCTGTTTCTTCCTTTCTATCATCTTCTCTTATGTTATTCTTTGTTTTATCATTCTATCACTTCCTCTTTCCATCTTTTATTATGTTTTTTCTTTGTTTCTTCCTTCTATGACCTTCTCTTATGTTATTCTTTTTTTTTACCATTCTATCACTTTCTCTTTCTGTCTTTCCTTATGTTATTCTTTGTTTCTTCCTTCTATCGCCTTCTCCTATGTTATTCTTTGTTTTTTTGTTATTTTGTCAATAATTCGTTGAGTCCCCCCCCCCCCCCCCCCCCGTTCCCCAACATAAACAAATCCTCTGTACGGCCATGCATAATGGCTCAAGGCATGGGCACACAGAGGATTTTTTTAAATGTTGGGGGACCGGGGTAAAATGCAATAAATTATTGAAAATTTATTGCATTTTCTTTGTTTTTTTAATTTTGGAAACTGCCCCCTACCCTAGCCCCCGCTGCGTACAGTCATGGTTCAGTGGACACATCAATGGCCTCTTAACTGTGAGGCCCTAGGATCAAAACCGTGTCGATGTGCTATATTAGTGCCCTCTTGTGGGACTTTAATCCTCATTACTGTCATTTATGACTTAAGGACGTAGGTCCCCTAGTTGATAAGCATAGTAGTATACACATGCTTTAGCAGTCACGCAAAACAAACACTGGCAAATCATTATTCAATAAAATCTGAGAATGTATACTATTATCTAGATCTATTAGGAATAAATCATTGTCAAAATAATTCCATAAATTGGGGTAAAACAAGAATATTCCAACTACATGATCGACAGTGTACTCGCCAGTTTTCAAATATGTAATTTATTGTAACTAACCTGTGACCGCGAACTACATGAATATTTTCTTTCCCTTCAAATTTTGTTGAATCATGCTTTGTCATATACAGTCAACTCTGCTAAGTCAAGTAATCGCCCAAGTCAAAGGTTTTTAAAGTCCTGCTCTTTATTTTCCATTGTTTTATTTTTACCTAAGTCCAGATTTTGTCAAGGTGAAATCCATATTTGTCTATAGTCCCAATGGATTGGACTATGACAGAGTGAAGTGTACACAGGCGCGTACGCAGGGGGGGGGGGGGGGGAGGGGGGGGGGGGGGGGGGGTTAGGGGTTAAATCCCCCCTTGATTTTTTTTTTTATGAATGTTTTGTGTATGTCTTTTGGTAACCCCCCCCCTTTTTGTTTTTTTGTTTGTTTTTTTTGTTTTATTAAAAAAATAAATAAAATTATACCATAATTGTCTTAATTTTAAGGATACAGTACATGTATTTGATGACTAATTTTGCATGAATAAAATTCAATAAAAGGAGTAAAAAAAAAGGAAAATCAAATAGAAACATTTTTGTGGTGTTTGGAGCTGAACAAGCTACAAGCATATTTGAGGTATATTTTCCCCCTTTTATTAGCTAGTGTAAATTTACAACCATTCATATTCGTCAAAAACCTGCACATTTCAGTGATTAATATCCTGCACCCAATTCTCACAATACATCTGAAGTCAATAAACCTGTTACATGCAACATAATTTGTGTTTGTATAATGAAGACATCATTTTATTCTTTTTGTGTGTGCCTTGCCTTTACTTTTTTTATGTATGTATATAAGGTTCGTGCAAGCCCTGCATAACATATTTATGGTTTTGGTTCCAAAAATATAAAACAGGGGAAACGCTCTCGGCGGTGTCACCTGCCTTAAACAATTCAATATGATTACAAATTTAGGTTAGTACATTATTTATGGGCACGGTGGCCCTCTAGCAGACCCCCCCAAAATGAAATCCTCTGAATATATTTTTGAAGTGAATATCGATTTAGAATCACCAGAGAAATTATTTACTATAAGTTTTTTTACCAAGATTGATATCTTTAATGAAATATGAACAAAAAACAAAAATTGATTCATTCATTCTCATATTAAGTTATGAAAACATAATCCAAGTCTACTGACCTAAAATATCCTTGACTTTGTGAACTGGAATTTGTGTCATATGATTTGTGATACTTGATAACCCTTGGGTACAAGTTTCATGGAATTTGAGCAAACACTTTTGAAATCATGATAACATTTCAAAATCTTGATATTGATGCCGCAACAAAGTTTAAGTTTGCAGACCTGAAAATTACATTTGACCTTGAATTTGTCACACAAAAGACTAATCACATGATTGGTGATAATTGATAACCCTTATGTTCAAGTTTCATGGAATAGGAATGTATACAAAATTATGATAAAAATTCAAAATCTTAACCTTTGGTCAAGTTTTGATGTTAATGCCACAACATACTGGAGTCAAAGTTTGTTCACCTGAAATGACCTTTGACTTTGCAACCTTAAATTCTACTCACATGATTGGGGATACGTTACAACCCATATGTTCAAAATTTTATGGAATAGGAATATACACTTTTAAAATGATGTTAAAAATTCTAAAACCTAACCTCGGGTTACGTTTTTTGATCATGATGCCACAACAGTCTAATTGTTTAAATCTGAAATGACTTTTGACCTTGACTTTGTGACCTGAAATTGTACTCACATCATTGGCGATACTAGATAAATATTTAATCAACGTTTCAGTGAATAAGAACTTACACTTTACAAATTATATTGAAAATTCAAAAACTTAACCTGTTGACGCCGCTGCCGTCATCGGAAAAGCAGCCCCTATGTCTCAAATATCAAGTAGTTTGGATAGATTAACATAAGAAAAGTGAGATATGCTCAACATACTTTCTCTCGTTAACAATGGAAAGTATTTTTGAAAAGCCTTAAAGTTGTCAACAGTATCACAGTTTTTTGTATAGATTTTCCAATAATTTATTTCAAAATTCGGCCGATGCAACCTGAAAAGAGTGAAACCCGTAGAATTTAGTATTTTTTTTGTGGAATGGTGAGGAGAGACTTTTGGGAAGATCCGAGGGTTCTGTCTGAAACATATAGGGTAAGAAATTCCGTTAAATAAGTAGGAGCAAATCCCTTTATAAGGTAGGAAAACAAGAGTAAAAGGGTTAACCAATTGTTATCATCTTAGCAGATAGAATAGATAGAGGGAGAAATGGTCCTTTATTCAGACACATATGTGCAACTAAAGAACATCATTTGGAAAGAGACAGAATTATATTAAATGCACACACAATATTCTCTGAATTTATATGAATCGTTACAAATCAAAGAAATAAAGGCGATTTTTTCAGGTTCAGCCACAATGTGCAGTGATATAACAAAGACCTTGATTATTGATATATAGTTTTGAAATGTTTTTGGGATTCTTTTACATAACAGTATACGTATATATCTGAGGTTATTTTTTTCTATAAATTTCAGAGTACTCTATTTAGTGTAAGAAAACTGGGCAATAATATCTTTTTTTCAAGCATTTTCTCCAAAAATATGCTTGGTAAATTTGCTTTCTAATCCAAAAAATATCGTTAAAATATTTCTGTGTACTTTCTCTATATTACTAGATTTAGGTTGGAAATTTGAGTGTTCCAAAACTGGATGAAAAAAACACACTTGTTCAAGCATTTTTTTAAAGTAATTTGTTATATTTGTTAAGTATTTGGAAGTGACAAAAGAACTTTGCTGGTAACCATTAACAAATATTTTTTTTTTTTTTTTTTGGGGGGGGGGGGGGGGGGCTATCGAATATTAACTTATTTTGTTTAGGCATGTTCCAATGGGACGAATTTGGAATGAGAATTTGCCCATGACATCAGGGAGAACAAACACATTTTCTAGTTATCATGGCACAATCAACAATAATAATAAAATCTTACGGTATTATCAAATCTCTTCATAGTGTAGGAAATGATTTTGAAAGTAATTTTATTATTACATTTGGAAGTATTTTCTGTGTATATTGCCAAATTACAATATATCTTGAACATTTAATATGAAGTGTATGTTATCTCTACATTAGTTGTAATTTTGGTATACTGTATTTTGTATATGGCGTAGGAGGGCATTTGTCTCTAACTCACAAGGCTCTTGACCTAGAAAATTTAATATTTCTAAGGCTCAATGGAGGGGGTGCTAGGCTGGATAGAGGGGGTGCTAGCCTGGATGTAGTTCAAGTTTAAATGATGGAGATAGATGGAGTTAATATTTCTAAGGCTCAATGGAGGGGGGGGGGGGGGGGAGGCTAGGCTGGATAGAGGGGTGCTAGGCTGGATAAAGTTAGTGCAAGTTTAAATTAATGACATCATGCTAGGAGATAGAAGATTGAGTTAATATTCCTATGGCTCAATGTAGGGGTGCTAGGCAAGTTTAAATGAATTTAAGCTAGGAGATATACGGAGTTGATAATTAATGAGCGAGAACACTGGCTGAAGTTCTTCAAAATGAAACATGTTAGGTAGGTAGGTACGGTATTACGAAAACATTATGGTATATATAGAGACTGCTACATAACTACCGTAGCGCGGTCTTGCACAGCGCATGCTGAGTAAAGGTATGACGTATCGTGACGTCATATAATCATGTTTATTCATGAGGCCGCTAGCCTAGCCAACTTCCCACCTTCGTACACTACCATATAGTAGCGCCCGGTTTAGTGTCAGGCATTTTGGCATCAGTCACTATTGTCATCCGATGCTGTTATCCGGAGTTTTTTTTGCAACCTATACGTATCGAAACAGCAACTCCTACAATAAACTGCAAGAACCAAAACAGTGTCCAGATTTCACTAGACTCTAGTCTAGATCTTTATCTTTTGCGTAGTCTTATCATTTGCTTATGCAACAATTGTAACAGTAAATTTTTGTTGTCAGTAACTGAACCTTGCTATTTTGCTACCGGCCTGCCCTTGAAGTTAAATGTCTCCAGTAATTCGCCCTCTCCCTCAATAGCTTGCGCCCAGTACCCGATAAACCCCCCACCTAAACAGTAAGTCCAAATACTGATTTTGTATTGTGAAAAACTGACCGTGACAGGCTTCCAATATATCACTTATTAGAAATAACACTTGGAGCTCACGTCAAAAAAGAGGGGGGGGGGGGGGGGATCCAATACATGGAAATATATGGCAAGCAAAAAGAAAACAGAATTGAACTTCAAAACTTTCTCAAAAAAGTAAACATTGAAGACTTCTAAAATATTAGATAAGGCTATTATTTTGGTATTCTCTTACATATTTAATTAATACGAGTTAAAACGATGGCCTCTTGTGTCTAACAATATAGGAGCAAAGCACAATGGACTAGTAATTTATAGTGAATATCAAAATGTTTTTTAACAAATCCGTGAAAGGAACATAGATAAATTCAAAGCAATTGAGTCTTTCATGCAACGGTGTCGATTTGTATCCGTGGTTGGGGGGGATGATAGGTGCCAAAATATTTTCGGCAATGGATCAAAGCAACCAAGAGGTAGAAGCGTGTGGCAGGTTGCACCCCCTCCCTTACAAGTTATTAACTTTTTTCAAGTCACCCTCAATTAAGATTACATTTCAGAGAATATGGACTCATGTGGGTACCACATGGGCTTGCAACTTGGGTTATTATCCTCTGAAGCGCGTAGCAATGATTTTATTTAAGGGGGGCGGGAGTGAGCACGCGAAGCGTGCGAATCACTTACAGAGCGCGCGAAGCGCACTCCCTAGGGGGTGGGTGCAGGGAGGGGGCTTTGATGTTTCATTAAATTATTAGAGAAAGAAGACGATTAGTTGTACCGTTCTCGACTCTTAATCCTTGTTTGAATTAAGTTCCCCTTCCTCCGCGCGTAGCGCGGAAGCTCTGACATTTAATTAAATTATTAAAGAAAGTAGACAATTCGTTGTACCATTCTCGACTCTTAATCCTTGTCTGAATTCAGTTCCCCCCCCCCTCCCGCGCAAAGCGCGGAAGCTTTGACGTTTCATTAAATTATTAGGGAAAGAAGACGATGCGTTGTACCGTTCTCGACTCTTAATCCTTGTCTGAATTCAGTTCCCTTTCCTCCACGCATAGTGCGGAAGCTCTGGAATTTCATTAAATTATTACAGAAAGAAGACGATTCATTGTACCGTTCTCGACTCTTAAACCTTGTCTGAATTCCTCCCCCCCTTCCCGCGCGAAGCACGGAAGCTTTGACGTTTCATTACATTATTAGAGAAATGATGACGATTCGTTGTACATTTCTCGACTCTTAATCTTTTTATTCCTTCGTCCTCTTCCTTTCTTCTTTCTCTCTTTTTTTTTTTTTTGGCCGGCGTTTTTTTTTTTTTTGGGGGGGGGGTCTGGGGCGACCTCCCCCACCACCCCCCCACCTGGCTACGCCCGCCTGTATCCTCTCTGTCTCTTATTATCTCTCTCTCTCTCCCACTCTCTACTTTTTTTTGCACTTTTGTGCTTCGCTCTTAACATTTAGCTCGTTGCTTTTTAACGCTGCGGCTTTGCATTTTGCGCACTGCATTTCTATGATGCTGTTGATTGAATAAATTGAATAAATTCATCAATTCCTGATGAAGCCGTATGAGCGAGAATTCAATTTATTTTTGTCTCATATACGGTTGTCTCATTTTACGTTTGTATTATGAAAATGAGATAGCAAAATGTGTATATTGATGGTCATCTTGCGAGGAATAACCATTAACTATTCTCATCGGGCTCTCATCATTAATTTTTCTCTTCATTTTTGTTTTGTTTTGATGGTGAATTATTGGGGGGATGATTGTCCAGGCCATCCCCCCCACCTGAAATATTGGGGGGGGGGGGGGGATATATCCCCCCATCCCCCCCCCCCGGGATCGACACCCATGCTTTCATGGCATCTTGAGTGACCCGACTTTGCTCCAGCAACGACTGCTCAAGGTTTGTTAATTAAAGGTAAAGGGTTAGGTTGAGGGTTGCAATTGGGATTGAGGTTAGGTTTAGGGTTAGGGTTAGGTCTAGTGTTGGGACCAGGGATGAAGTTAAGTATTTGATTTAATAGTGTAGGGAATTGATGTGAAATGATTGTCTCAAGATCAAGTGTCGTACCATCAGATTTTCCAGGTGCTAGTGAAGTTGTATACATGTATGTTACTCATCATTGGCAGTTTAGACATCTTCCTTTGTATTGTGATAGCAGCACATGGTAAAAAGTCGAAGGGAAAACAGTTTAAACCACTTCTTTCTATAATTTACAAAAGCCTTATTAAACTAAAAGTACGCTGACCTGCAATTTGTGAAACATGTATCACTGTTTTATCAATTAGAAGAAGTAAGTGATTTTTACGACATGCTCTATTGACAATTGTTTAGGTCACTTTAGTGGTTATGTTGTAACACAACACTAATTCTTAACCTTAATCCTGAATCCGTAGATAAACATAGTATTAACCAAAAAGCTTATCTAAAACCCTATTGCAACTTGAGCAAAACCCTTATATCTTGATGAAATGAAGCTTGTATTAAACATTCGCATACCCAAAGTTAGGTTACCCTAAAGTCCTTTCTACCTACAAGTATTGTCCAAAGTTGTTATTTATTAAACCCTAACTACAAGTTCTAAAATTTCTGCAAAAATCTTACTCTGATGTTCACTCTATAATTATTATTGTACAATGCTTTTATGAACATGTTTTAAAAGTAAATTTAATGTTTGTCTCTATGCAAACAGTTGCCTGTACATGTAATGCAAAGGAAGGGCATTGTGAGAAGCTCATGATGATATGGCAGACACAACAAGGACTTTGCTGTCTAAAAATCAGAGGCAAGATGACAGTGTCTGAAGTGAATTTTCCACCAACACATCCTTGCCACCTAAAATCCATCTCACTTTCACAATATATTCTATAAACAATTTTGACCTAAGTTCATTTTTTTTTAATTAGTGGTTAAGAAAGGCTACATCAAATTGGTAAATTCCTGGGTTTTTGTGAAAAAGGTGCACAATTTAATACGTTAATCAAAATTCCTATAGACTAATAAAATGATTTCATTGTATGCCGTAAGACCTTACAGGTTCGTTTAACCTTCCAACCGAGCCATTCAAATTCACATGTACAAAGACGGATTATAATAGGCCGGGATCATTCACGTTACCATGGTTATTACGTGATATGAATTAGCTATACATAAATAAGTATTATTATTAGTAAACGTATTTGTAGTAGTTGCAGTAGAAGGAGTAGTAGTAATACTAGCAGCAGCAGCAAAAGCAGTAGTATAATTTGATTTACCAAATTATACAGCAATCATAATTATGCTACTGAGGTATAAGCATCTACACACTTACATGGTTTTAAAAGTAAACCTTGAATACTTACTAATTTATCTTACTTACCATCGACTACTGAGCAGCTTATGAAAAGTACACCTAGAAGTGTACGAATCCTTCCCTGTCGTAATTCAACCAAGGGCGCCGCTTCTTCAACACTTGACTTGTCAACTTTCCTGTGGTAAATTGCGCTCAACAGGTTCAACGAGGACTCGAAAATGATCGGTCGCGTGATGTTCTTACGTTTCGAATGAAAACTTCTATTTTGAATAATAGGCACTAACGTTGAACCATTGGTAATTGTCCTATATATAATGTAATATCGAAAAATCAGATGTCAAAGTCAATGCCATTTATTAACGTTTCTAGTCCTATTCAAACATTGTATGAATCATCAGCTTTCTCATTAATAAGCGCTGGAATTATTTATTTATACACACTGAATCAATAACAAGGCCTGGCACGAATCAAGCAAATACACACCACCACTAAACCGGTTTTATTCTAGAGCACATTTATGTACTCGGCAATTGATCCTGCTCCTTATTTATCCTGCATAACCTCGACCTTTAAAGGTGAAAACTAATTTAGCATGACACCGAAAACTAAATAGAGAAAACAATGTAAATACAAAATGAAGCAATCCTTTTTATAGGATAAGAAAGTTAACAACACGTTTTAATAGATCAAAACAAACCTATGTGATTGATATTTGCTAGCATTTTTCTCTTTCTCTTTCTTCAAAGATAATTTATCTACTTTATTTCACCTGCACCCGATATATTAAAATTGACATGATGTTTATCCACATCCCTACCTCTTTACAGCACGATGAAGATTTCGGAAGGTGCTTGAAAAGTTTTGCTTTTAGCATTATTATAATTGTTAATATTATTATTATTTTTAATTTTTATTATAGTAGTAGTAATTCTGTTATTGTTTTTATCATTCATGCTATTGTTATCATTGATACTATCATTATTATGTTATTTTCATCATTATTATTAAAAGTATTATTAGTAGGTATATTATTGTAATTATCAGTATTGCTATTATTACTATTATCTTTATTATTAATATTATCATCTTGAGGTAAGGTAAAGGCGCTTGTCTTTATTCAACCTGTATTAAGGACCCTTCTTTTAATTCATGTAGTGTTATGCAGGGAATTCTAATATGAAGGAAAGGAGTTTTTGCGTTTGAACTCGTTTCATGAAATCACCGACCCCCCTCCTCTCTCTCTCTCTCTCTTGGCAACAATTGAATTGACGGGAAATGTGATTCACGTCATTTTGTATCAAGGATACAGATTGTGTTTATCTTGTCTAATTAAATAGATTAGAATATTCTGTATCATTATACATACAAGCCTCTTTTCCAAGAGTATACAATCATGTATTTGATTCCCTTTCTTTTATCTATTCAATATTGTTAGCATATTGCTTTTGCTTCGTATAATACGTCACTCCGCCGTTGGAGAATCAGCGTATATGCACATGAGCAAGGGCTGTATTCACATGCTGGTTTCAATCGCTGCAACGGGACAATACCATAAAACTACCATAAAAACTAACTTTGAACAGAAAAACCTGTACATAATGTAAAAAGCGTTGCTGGTATTGCGTTTAACTATACATTTATATTCCAAACTTGGAATATCTTTCATTTTGACTTGCCACATTATGCCTGACGACTAGTCGAGACACTGTTGGATGGGAAATTTGCAATGGAACTTTTTATTTAATGTACTGCATCTTTACTGGAATTTGCTAAGTAAATTGAAATTTTCAATCACTGTAGTTCAATTTGTTATATATAATAATGAGAATATTGGCTTTCTTTCGTAGTATATCAGATAAATTGCACTCGCAAATATTGCACTCTTCTTAGACTTGCAATATTCGAGAGCTGAATGATTTATATATGATATACCACTCAAGTGCAGCCAATAACATATACTTATTAATAAAGTGAAATATATTTATATATATGCAGGTTTTGATTATATATCGTGTGTATGAAAGAGACTTTTCTTCTTCGGTGAAAAAAAGTTAACCAAACAAAAGAAGGCAGTTTATTAACACAAAAAACTATAAAATGCCCCCTCAATAAGGGGTTGGAGCCCCCTTACCCGCTCCCTAGATCTGTTTCTCGACAGGATGTAAACAAAAAGGGTTTTTGAGATATTGAGGATCGCTTATCGTGCTTATAATGTAATCATCATCCTGTAACCACACTAGAACTCATTATCTGTTATCAGATTATCCTTAACATTTGTTTATACCTTTTTTTTTAAATTTCTGCTTTTACACAACGATGCAATTCAATCTCCAAGAAGAATTTGAACTTCGCTATAAAAAAGTGTTTATTTAGACACGAGGAGCGTCGATGCTGATTCTTTGTTTTCGTTAAAACCATGTTTACATAATGATTGCCAATGCACACTGTTTACACATGATAAGGTTACAAGTTTTCATAATCTCGATGAAGCTTGTACTTTCAACCTTTGAATATAAAGGTTTACTCAGAAATGCGGCATGTGTGGGTTCATTTTATTATCATAGGGGGAGGGGGTTAATTAAATAAGAAACCCGATATGCGATCCTCGGTGTATAAATAAATAATTTTTCTAAATCCCGTAAGCTGGTGTAGAATCTCTAGCTATACAACATCAAAATATCATAATATACCAATATTTACAGTCAGTGCTAGATGTGGGCATGGGCAGTTGCCTCCCCATACCCCAACCCTACACACACCATCAATATTCCTGGACTCCTCCATCCATCTGACTGCACTGCTTCTTATAACCTTGCCGTGGCAAAGTAACATTTTTGAACATAATTAGAAAAAAATATAACTACAGAAAAAGTCTGCTTCTGATCTAGCTGGGATTATACAAACAGCGCAAAAGACCAACAACGAAGGTCTCTTGAAATCTCAGAAAAGTTGTCAGATTGCCCACAAGACTGACATCCTCAAGTATTTTTTTTCAAAGGACATGCAGAATGTCGCAGCGTTTATGTGGTGTCAATTCTCTTCATACGATATAAAATCTGAGCCCAAAATTGGTTCCATTATTGAAGACAAACCGTATAGAAACAAATACCCTTTTACATATCACAAAGATTGATCTTTATTGTTTTACGGCTTAAAACAAAGTATTTTCTTTGAGTTAAGTTAATAATATATTACTGATACGTTTATTCTTTCAATACAAATATCATTATTTGATAAGTTTGTAGAAACCATTTCTTATCTTACAAAACCATCAGAATACTGTTTATTGTATTTTGTATTTATAATTTTTTATGAATATACATGTATATACAAATAGCAACGCACGTACATATTTTTATAATAAGCAATAGTTTTATTAAAAATGGTGAAAAGGGTCTTTCGAACGAACGTGATAAGGACTTTACTGTGATAACAATCACATATGTCTAGCATTCCATGAGTCGTGAATCTATTTGTTGCAAGGGACATCGATCCAAGGGGCACAACAGGGAAGCCTGTATTGCCTAAAGTAATGTTTGAAACCGAATCCCAGTACTTCTATTGCCCTTGTATAGTCCTAGATATGTGAATTTAAATAACAGTTTGTTTGCAGCAATTAAGATTGAATTTGCATCTTGTCTTGCAATCAAAGCATGTCATATCAAAGAAAACCAATGTCTTATTGTTATTTGCAGCCCAGTTGGGGGTGTGGAATTGGGCACCTGTATTGAATCTTTGTAACTTTTCTGATGGAAAATAATTCTAAACACCCAAAATTCTCATACAGATGCGTTTATTACTATCAAAATGAAAGAAGGTTCATAAGTCCGTAAGCTTAGTGTAATGCTGAGAAGGGGTGGGCGTGGGAAAAGAATTTTCCATTTTTATTTCTGATTTGTTTTTTCTTACGGGAATCACTCTGGCCCTTCTCTCAAAGGGGGACCGTGAATTTTTCTAAGCAGAAGTGGTGTCATTACACAAATGCTTTAACTTTCTTTCTCTCATAATATGGACATCTTTCGATCACACTAGCAGTTGAAGTTGACTATCGAAATTAATCTATTATGAAATGCATATTAAAACGTTTGGGTAACTGAACAGTGCTTCAGTTGTTTTATTACCTCAAAATGTTCTATGGAGAATGACGTGAAAAACACGTCTTTTTTACATCCATCTTCATTCTGCTAAAAGTTTGACTAGTATAATACGACAGAGACTATGTTCTTTCTAATAAAGCACACAAATGACAATTTCATGATGATTTTTTATCGCGGTTTATTTGTTAAAGTAGTCAATTTACTGTTATTTTTAGCTCGTTTTCTGTGTAAAATCAACGGGTCGGGCGACAGAGCTTTACTACTATGTCACAATTTGGCATATCGCTTTCTTCTAATTTTTAGTTTGAGAAATTCGTTTTACTATGCATTTTTATCTTTCCAACCATATAAGACTCGTTTAGATTGGTCAATGTTATCATCTTTGCCGAGTGAAAGTTTGAGAACTGCGTCGCCTATAGTCTTTGTCACGGTCCACGCTCTTAATACAATGCACAGTGGTGGAACGATACCGGCTGCACAGAGATACGGGATATGTAATCTATTGTGTGCACAGAGCATGACTGATGCATTTTCTTCAATTCCAATAGGGTCCATTTAGCTCTAAACGTTTTGATATGAGATAAAATTATTAAAAAAATGGTGGCTATCCACTAGGTCCTGAAGCAAACAAAACGATAACAGTTCTGTCGAAAGATCAAATAGCTACCAGCCCACTCAATAAATTAGATGCATATATATATATCGTCGGTGGGGTGACAAAACCTCGTATCTCAATTTTTTGAGATTTTGATTTTTTTTGCATAATTTTGTAGCTAATGGCCTACGACACCACCTGATAAATCCATGGAACGCCTCCTGTCTCGGTTTTTCACCAATCCACACAAACGCCCTTAAACTAAACCTCTTAACTTTAACCCCCTTTGAAGCTGCACTGACAAAACCTCGTAACATAAGATACGTAATTCCTTTTCCTCGTAACTCACACACGGCCTAACAGTACCGAAGTTAGTGTATTCAAATCCTCGTAACTTATTCAACCAAAACCTCGTAACTCATTCAGAGTTGAAAGTAAGAACTCGTATCTCAATTTGAATTAACAACTAAAAACTCGTATCTCAATGTAGATAAAAGCAAAAACCTCGTAACTAACTTTCAAATATAAAAACAATTATTTTACTGTATTTCAACAATGGCATTATAAATTGTATAAATATTCCAGTTTTAAAAAGAAAGGACGGTGTCACAGCACTAAATTTGTTGAGACAGAAAAGTTTTTTTTAGCTCTCCTGAAAATTCATGATTTTTGAAATACGAGGTTTTGTCACCCCACCGACGATATATATATTTATATCCCTTCTGTGAATATTCATGAGTTTTCTAAATACATGATTGGCCAATTGGTGGTCACGTGATAAAATATAATTTCACTATTTAAAACAAATCTCTGCCAGAGCTCCGAATATTTTCCACTATTTTTTCATGGGCAGAACTGCGCATGCTCTATGAGATTTTCAGGTAGAAAAGCATTGTGACGTCACATCATGTTCAGTCAAAAATAATGCGCAATTAGCGCGTCTCATTAAATGCGCCTTAATATAATTGTACGCAGGTTAAATTGACAAATTCAAACTGATTATAAACTTCTCCAATACCCAATGTGGGTAACATAAAGTTAACAACCATATTGCCAGCCAATCATTAATCAAACGTTCGGATCGTAACGAAGTGATATAAAACAAATATACCAAGCATTTAGTTCGTAAGAATAGTGGAAATTATATATCTTCGGAGGGACTGCAATAGTTACCATTTTTTCCTCGGGGCTTCGCCCCTCGGAAAAAATAGTACTTTGCTAGTCCCTCCTCAGATAAATAATTTACACTATTCTTTCTCACAGCTTCGTATATTTGTATAATATACCTTGTTGCTCATGAAGTTGGAAATATTTTTGTTGACCCCAATTTATGGAATTATTTTGACAATGATTTATTCCTAATAGATCTAAATAATAGTAAACATTCTCAGATTGTATTGATAATACTTAACCAGTGTTTGTTTTGCGTGACTGCTAAAAAGATATATAGATAGATAGATAAACGGTATTTATTGATTCATTTCCATGTATCACAGTAAAAAATAATTTAATTGCACACGAGTAAATTGTTTGAAAAAAAAGGAAACATTTCAAAATGTCACACTACATTCTACACGATTATGAAGAGCGTGCATATGTATACTATATACCATTAATCTTATACAATATTTCAATTTAAAAATTTGAGTTAAAAAATAAAAAAGAGATGGGAAAACAGGAGAGAGAGTGAAAGGGAGAGAGAGAAAGAGAGAAAGAGAGAAAGAGAGAGAGAGAGGGGTGAAAGGGGACAGATAGACAGAGAGGGAAAAAAATTATGTACATAAAATACAAAGATACATTGCAAAACAAACATAAATATAGATAAGCATCGCATTCTTCATGTCATAAAAAATATACATTGACTAACTTGGTAAAATATCAGACCTCAGATTTAGGAATTTATTATATATTAAGGAATATGAAATTGTAATTAAAAAAAAAAAAAAATTGACAATTTAATTTGTTTCAAAGTATAATACAATCATAACAAACTTTTGTTATACAAACGGATCAAATCTGGGATTGGGCTATTCAGCATACGTTTAGTTTTGCACCTGGGTTCAGGGATCTTGTTAGTTCTTCGCAAAGTTCTATTGTGTGCTCTTTGGCGTATAATTTGTTTGAACTGGTCTGTGCATGATAGAATTTTTTTAAAGAAGGTAACACATAGGCATGTGTATGCTACTATGCTTATCAAGTAGGAAACCTTCGCCCTTAAGTCATAAATGACAGTGATGAGGATTAATGCCCCACAAAAGGGCACTAATATCGACACGGTTTTTAACTTGGGGCCTCAGAGTTACGAGGCCATTGCTTTGCCACAGAACCATGAATGTACGCAGCGGGGGCTAGGGTAAGGGACAGTTCCCATAAATAAAAATAAAATAAAAAGAATGCAATAGATTATCAATAAATCATCAAATTTAACCCCGGTCCCCAACATAAACAAAATCCTCTGTACGGCCATGCATTATGGCTCTAGGCATGGGCACACATAATTTTTTTTTCTGTTCGAGACCGGGGGAAATTCAATGAATTATTGATAATTTATTGTATTTTCTTTGTTTTTTATTGTTTGTGGGAACTGCCCCCTACCCTAGCCCGCACTGCGTACAGTCATAGTTCAGTGGCAAAGTGACCCTTAGAGACCCTGAAACCACAAAGCGATCTCTTTTTTCTGCCAAAAATGACAGGTGTTGTCAGTGGAGGCCCCTTGTAAAAAGTAATTGCACGGACGTTAATAGAGGGAGAGAGAGAGAGAGAGAGAGAGAAAGGAGGGGGTGGTTGAGGGGTTTACACAACGTCGACATAAAAGTTTGATAACCATTTTATCCTAGAAGCTGATGACAAATATTAATATCTAAAGTTTTCTTTCTTTTCTCAATTAATATTCTTAAATCTGGTCAGAAAATTAAGGGATTTGTTAGTATGAATAACTATGCAATTTTCTCAAACATTCATTCCACATCTATCTCCAGAAAAAGCAATGTCTCCATATCTTATGCTTTAATTTAAATGAAATTAAATAAATTGTTTGCATTCTTAACACACATTAGGAGCTTTTAGGGGTGGGGTACTCGTTCATTAACACATCCAGGATGTGCTCTTAAAAAATTACTTTATTTTGTTTTTGATATTCGTGTCATTTAGCAACTCTGGGCACCTAATAACTCAAACATTTCTTCCACAGTTACCCATCTAATACATGCATATGCTGTATTTAACCATCATTTTCTACAAAATTCTAAATCTCAGACTATAAACGATGTAGGCAATGACCTTTTCCCTATTACCTACATGTAATTCTGATTTATCCCACAATTTTCTTTCAGACGGGAAAATATTGTGCATCATAAATCATTTGGATGAAATTCTATCACACCCTTTTCCATAATCATGACAGGCCTGTACGCAGGTCCTTCTTTCCATTTTCTCAAAAGATTTTTGTTATTAAGGTCATTTTCTGATTTTTAATGCGTTTCCGAATAAAAGAAAACAATGTTATTAGGCTGAGAACTGAGAGTATTTACTTAGTATATTGTACAAAAGACAGAAATAGTCACTATACTTTTAGACAAACAATATATAACAAATGATTATTTTATTTGGAAATAAGGAAAGTCCCTTAGATGCAAAATACAAAACATGTTTCATGAAAAATGGCATTAGTTCATATACACTGTTAAATTTAGGGCGCTTCCGCGAATCTACCGTGACTTTTTGAGAACCTTCCGTGAAAATTCTATGAATTTCATGAACTATAACTGATTTTAATCTGAAGATATAACAAGACTGACATCAGAAGGAGCATTGTAAACTCCGAGAGGGAGATTTTTTCATTATGTAAGTATTTTTTAACGTCGTTTAGTTTGTCTTTGTTTTTTTTAATCGACGCCATAAAGCATCGACATATGGCAGTCGATGTGTAGTCCTCATGACAAAAAAGTATACAGGTAAACCTGGAGCCGACAACTTTCGTTATAGACTCCCAAAGAATATCACTGAAAACTCCATTTTGAACGTTTTCAATCTACTAAGTCGGGGATTAACTGTTCCAGATGAAATAAACGTGAATGACTTAAGCATAATATAGGGTAGGTGTGGGGAATTGGAGACCCTTAAGCACATTCGCATAATTTACATAAACATCAACAAATGTTACACATACAGAAAGTTTTGTATTCTCTTCAGTAACTTCTTCTCTTTATTTGGTAACAAAATTGTGGTCATGATGTAACTGATTAATAAGATAACAATGATTAATGACGTCATCACCAAAGGTCTCTCATTACCTACATGTGTAGGTAATAAGGGACAGTTACAAATCAAGACATTTTAAATACAATTTGAATGAAAATGGGATTGTTATAGTTAGTTCGAACACTTTTTGAAAGAGATACAAGTAACCAATGAACTTACTGTAATTTTGATACGATTCTAAAACAATGCGGCCAAAAAATATTTCTGTACTTTTTTTGTTTACAGTAATAAATGTGCTTTTAATTATGTTTCAATATTTTCAGAATAATGTTCTGGCAATGTAACTTTTACATTGATCAAACTTACAGCATATAGAAACAACTTCCTAAAATGAAATGCAATCAAATTAGAATGGTGACACGAACAACCAAAAATGTTTCATGATAATAGTCTTGTTCAGACGGACAAAAGTTACCCTAGGCAAAAGGTCGTGTTAAAAGCTAGTCGAGGTAAATATGGCAGCGTATAAGGCAGGCCAAACGTGCCACTACCCGTACGAATATACGTCTACCCGTCTATCCAGCCGGGCAATCAGAACGCAGGAAACTGTACATCTATACAACTATACCAGTGGCAGATTCAGGGGACACAGAGGGCACCTGACCCCCCGGTTAAAAGGTGAGAAAAGGGGGAGGGGGGGGGGGAGATAGAGGAAGGGAAAAAGAGAGAAAAAGGAAGAGAGAAAAAAGAAGACAAGAAGGATGGGAGAAAAAGGGAAGAAAAAAAAGGAGGGGGGAGGGAGAAAGGGGAAGAGAGAGAGAGCGAGAGGAGAGAAAAGGCGGAAACGGAAGAGAGGGGGAAAGAAGGAGACGAGAAAAGGGGGAAAAGGTGAATAATACAAAAGAAAGAAAGGGGGATGATATTATAAGAATTTGATTTTTTTCTTCCGGGAAAGCTCAAGAAGATCAACCAAAACAAAAGAAATGGAAAAAAGGAGTGAAAGAGAGAATTTTTTTGTGAGTTAAAGGAGAAAGTAAAAAAAGATGAAATAGAATGAAACAACGATAGAAGAGGTGCGAGAGCATGAGGAATTGAATTTCTTTCTAAAGAATAATGGGATAAAACCCAGGGGCGTCGTTTTAGGGGGTGTGGGGTGCGACACCCCGCCCCCTCCAACTGTCAGGATATTGTCGGTAAACTTGCGCTGCTGTCGCCGGAAAAATGAGAAAAGGGGGAGGGTAAAATTAGAGGGAAAGGAAGGGGACCCCATATTATGCACACTGCAAAATTGCTTCCCCTGCCCCTTTCAGGTAAAAGAAACATCTTTTTATAATATCATCCCCTTTCTTTTTAATTCCCTTCTCATTGTTCTTCTTTTCCCCCTTTTCTCTCCCCCCTTTCTTCCTTTTCCACCTTTTTCCCTTTCTCTCCTCCCCCTTTTTTTTTGTTTTCCCTCTTCCCTTTTCTTTCTTTTTCTTTCCCCCTCCTTTTTCTTTCCCCCTCCTTTTTCTCCTTTTATCCCCTTTTCTTCCCCCCTTCCCCCCTTTCCCCCCTTTTATAATATCATGCCCCCTGTGCCCCCCTGAATCCGCCACTGGTATATTAGTTAGATGTACAGTTTCCTGCGTTCAGATTGGCCGGCTGGATAGACGTATATTCGTATAGTGGGGTAACTTTTGTCCGTCTGAACGTAGCTAGTGCCTTTCAACATGAAATGAACAACTGGGGGGAAAAAGGCCCCCATCTTGGACCTGGTGTCCCCATTGCTTACACACATTTCTGATCAGACACCATTCATAATGTGCATTGCAACACCCATTCACAACACACAATGGCCATAAGTTTTCTGTGATGGTTGGCACACTTCATAAACTTCCCTTTATAACCATTTTTAAAGAGCCACCCTTAAACATCTGCATACACCACAACATTCAGTGAAAATTGTGTTTTTATATCAGAGCAAAATGTTACGATCAAAATTACTTATCTTGGTCAATTTGGCCAATTTTCGCGGAGAAAGAACGCAGTGTATACACACAAAGAAATATTTGAGTAATCTTACTCAAATAGGCAAATAAACTTTGACACTTTAGTGGCACACTTAACTGAATGCATAAACTCATTAAATTGAGATTAATAACGCACAGGAATGAGTTTTGTTAATTTGACATTATAGTGACATGGCAAATGAGTATTTTAAATATTAAGTGAGTTATTTAACCTAATTTTGTGAGTAAATCGCTCCAACTCAACTAGTGAGTAATGCTTCAATTAGTCAGTCAGTCAGGTTATATCGCCATTATTACGACCCTTTTCTGCCGCTGGTCCTTTCCGGCCGCGCCGGAAAGGACCGCGCCGGAGCCAGTCACGAGATCCGCGCCGGAGCTCTCGGCAGTGGTGCCGTCAGTGGTGCCGGTCTAGGTAGAGTCGAAACCATGTATTTCCATGTCGAGAAATACGATAAAAAAAACACCAAGATGATTCACACAAGTACAAAATCGACGTATAGTAATAAAGACCGAGGTCCAATCAAATATAAATCGAATAACGTCCGATTGGGAAGAATTCAAGGGATCACCTTCAGTAATATTACTACTTACTGATTCAAAATTAAGAAAAATCAAATCTACTTACACCTATACTGTGGCTCGTCGGCCGCTTAAAACGTGACGATCGGGTACGTACGTACGATCACGAACGCGTACGAATATTCATCAGCGAAATATATACACGCATGCAAAGAGTAAGATAGCTCCTAAGACGAGTACAGCTTCGAAGGGACTGAGGTTGTTAGTTTTTTTACTCATCCAACGAATAAAGAGTCTGTGATGTATTAGGAAGCAAAAAGCCACTCATTCTCTCGATTGAATGAGTGAGCTACGATTTTTACTCACCATACTTAGTTCCATTTTTGTGTGTGTATAGTCTTCGAAATGAATTGGATATATGCAGTCGTGCTGTTAAAGGCCACATATGGCGCTATAGCAATATTAGAGCCAACACGGACAGACAGTGATGGGTTCAAGCTTGGTGGTCTCCAATACCCTATGGTCTCCAATTCCCTACACCTACCCTATTTATGTTAAAAGACTTATAAGATTGATTCTACGAAATCGTTCTCATTACGTATTATGTCCCAATATTTAGACGTCAAATCCCCTGAAGTTTGTGTATAATACAATTATTCTACTATGTATTGACTATTCATGCACAGTCTGGGGAAATTGCTAAAGGCAAAATAAAGAGTTACTTTTAAGGTTAAAAAAGAGGGCAGCACGTATAATTACATCCAACTATGACTATACAAATGTTAGAGGTGAGGATTTAATACATTTTTTAAAATCGCAATTATTTGAAAGGAGAAATATTTTTGTAGATGTTTTAATGTATAAATCTGTACATGGTGTTGCACCAACACATCTATGTAATGCTATATAAATGGTGTACGATAGGCATACTATTAATTCTAGAGCCGCTAACAAATCAAATGTACTATTACCCAAGCCCAATCTAGAATGCTTTAAGAGCAGCCTTATGTATTCAGGAGGTGTTATATGGAAATCATTATCTATTATCTATTACCTCATATTAAAATCCATGTAATACATTTGATGTTTTACCTAATTCATTGTTATTTTGTATTGAATTGTTATTATGTATGTAAACATGTACATGTATATACAGGACCATTGTAAAAACAGCTTTAGCTGATATTGTCATCCTGTATCAATATTTTTTTGATATACCAAATAAATTAAGTATTATATTTTGGCCTAAATTGAGATATTACTCTGTCTATTGCTTCAAATTGAAAAATTATACATATCTACGTATTCACAGATATTATTTAATAAACAGATTTGTAAAGAAGTTGCACACTTTATATGCACCTTTATTTTTCCAACTGATTGATTAATAGTTTTATATATTAATTAAATAGCAGGTTGAACCACTTGCTACTTGACATATGCATGGTATCAACCTCATGAGCACTCACCCCTGTGGTTATTTGGTTGTAGAGGTAAGATTCCCTAATATAAACGCCACATTCAACGTAGCGCTATGACAAATAAAACTAACTGTTATCTAGATGTTTAAACCTTAACCCTCGATAACCTTTCTATCTTTACCAAGTAAATGACACAAATGAAACTTTGCCTGTCCCAAATGAGCGTAACATGGTTAGCCCGGGTAATAAAGATTCCTATATCATACCAATGCATTATGGCAACTTAACACTTGCGGATAAGATAAGGTAATTATGAGAGATGAGTCCCCTAATTCTATAGGCACGTGGGGACGTGCAACTTTCCGTCCGAAGTGATAATATCCTCTTGGCAATATCAAAGGTTGACACGTAGGCCAACCACAACCATAAATCATTAGCTCTGCATGCAGGCATACCTAATTATATCAAACGTACATTACAACCATCATATATTAAACAAATCAATTTGCACTATTTTCTTGAAATAAACATGATAAATCTCATACAAATTGCCTTTTATGAATATAATATTAATCGGAGCAGGTCTTTATTTTAGGGCTGTAGCATGTTCTGGTACTGAAATGAAATGGATAACAAGTGGGTGAGGCTAGTTTGGAACTGACCTAGTCACCGTTGTCACAGTGGCGGAAGAGGCAGGAAATTGAGTGGCAAGCCCTTTGAGGACTTTAGAGTTACCAGCATTAGGGAAATTGTCACACCACACTCAAGCAGTGAAATGGGATTAATTTGAATTTCATATTTTATCTTTCACATTTACATGGGAAGAGTGGAAATTTAAATATATAAATATCAAACCCAGAAGATTTACTGATTACATTCGCAGAAAAGGTGTTTCATTCCTTATAAAATGTGGTCTTTCATGAAGCCCTGTGATGTACAGCAAACAAAAACAAAAACAAACAAGGAACACTTTAAAGCAACTACATTAACTAAATCAATACTACAAAATACATCAGAATAGTAATAGTAATGGTTTATTGAAATAACAATTAATCGCGGCTCGAAAGCGAATTACATGTTTTGTACAATAGAAAAAGCAAACATCAACATTACAGGAAAGAAAAAAGGTAATGACTGATCAAAAAAAGCAATACATGGACCAGCTGGCTGTGCGTAATGCCCAACGCGGAAATTCCAACAAAAAAGCCAACATCGGTATTGGCTGATATACGACGTAAAAGGCGCTTTTTTGTTTTTTGAACGGCTTTTTCAAATTATCTACTATTTGTGGTGGTACACAAGTATTATAAATCCTTATATTTATGGATATTTCAGCCGTCTCTGAACCGATTTTGATCAAACAAAGATGATTTTGTGATTTAAAATGTATGTACTTGCAAATTTGACACTCAGTTTTTCATTATCTCACAAAAATTACTTTGTGTAGCGCCCTCTGCAACATGACTCAACTATCCCTTTAAACAAGTAGGAGCAGAATAAAGAGTGTTGTAATTGGGAAAGAAACTAACTTAAACTAGGAACTTAGGCAGAACATGAATAAAGACAAAAAGCAGATTCACAACGTTCATATTTGGGCAAAAAGACTTCTGCCCTCTGCGAATATTGTGCCCGTACGTCTATGTCATGTCGTTGTCAACTTAAATTCATTCATACATTACAAAAAGTAAATGCATCCCAATGCCAGATTAGCTTGGGGTCGCTTCACGGAACGAACTTAATAAAATTAATATTTTTGTCCAAGATGTACGGTGATGCCAGGAAGCCGACAGCCCGTTTCACAAGGCAATGACATAGCGACAACATCATGATATCGATACTATCGGCTAAAAAACAAGCCTTCATCACGACCAATTAGATATATCCTCAATCAACCAACAATATTATGAGACTCAATTTCATGCAACCTGTTTGCAATGATAGAAAGTGAAAAGGGTAGTAGCATAAATTATATAAATATCCTATTTACATGGCCAAATTTTTACTATGACATGTAATAATAATTCAGATTAAATGGCAAGTCCACTCCAAAAATACCTTACATTCAATAGAAGCAGAAAAATCAGACAAACCAATCACAAAAAGTTTGAGCAAAATCGGATAACTAATAAGAAAGTTATAAATTGTAATGACGTGAACAACTTTGAAAATCACTACACAAATTGGCAACTCACGTCATGTCCTCACTATCCACTAATTATTTTCTTTATATTGATCACATAAATTTCCCATTTTCCCCTAAGAATCTTATTTCTTCACACCAGCATCCAAGTTAGATTGATTGTAATATGTTTTTGTGTGGATGCACTGATAAAGAGTATTTTTTCCAGGTTAAATCATGACAAATGTGAATTTTGATAAAACATTTATATAAAAAACTATAATTATGAATATACATTATTCAGAAAATAGTATCGATTCTTCAAAGTTCTTAAAAGATTTTGAGAAATGTCATGCAAGCGATATGATACAAATCATATAACTTGGGCAAAGGCATGGGGAAATCAAGTTTTGGAGGATAAAAAGGGAAATTAATGGGCTTAAACTATATAAAGCAATTGACAAAAAGTAAGGACATGACGTCACAAACTGATAACCAAGTTAGCAATTTGTGTAGTGATTTCCGTTGTTCCATAGTTTTACATACTTTTTCAAAAATTCATAACTTTCGTGTTAGTCATCCGATTTTGCTGAAAACTTTTTTGATTGGTTTGTCTGATTTTTTTGCTTCTATTGAAAGTAAGTTATTTTTGGAGTGTACTTGTACTGGGAAACTCGAGGTTGCATTTAAGGCGAGCAAATGCATTTTTTTGTTAAACTTCAAATGATACCATAACTCATATCTCATGGACAGAAAACAGCGATTTTATATACTTTAGGGAAATAGTACAAATATAAAATTGTATGATCCACCGTTTTTAAATCTGTTTACTTTAAACAGATATGAGATATGATATGTACCAACAGATTGCTTCAAAACGGAAAAACAGAAAAATATCTACCCGAAAATACTTAGAATTGGTCAAAGCTACAGACCAGAATAAATTGTTCTTTTTTATGTATATAAAAACAACGCTATAAATTGTATTTTCATAACTGTAAGAAAATAACATGATGCTGCTAAATGGAGAAACTAGATACCACGTTTTTTAAGAAAAGAAAAGCTCATGCTAGCCGTCAAATCGTATTCATAATATGCAAACATATATTGTACGAACAACCTTTAAATAAGAGGAGTCCCTTTAAAAAAAAAATCGTTTCATGTTACCAATTTGTTTAGTGTTTGTTGGAAAGCAAATCATATTTGCAATATATCTGTCATTTTATTGGCCGTTGTAATCCGTTATATTATTATATTGTGTTGCTTGAATATTTGTATGAAAAAGCATTGAATGCTCAATGTAACTATCTTTTACAAGGGTGTATATGATTATAAATGATAAAAGAACCTACGAAAGGGATATATATCGGGGGAAAAATCTTCTCCAGCGACTTTTCTATTGTAGATCGATGTATGGACAAATTATATCAATCACATTTACTCGTTAAGACATTGCAGCGGTATATGCACATTATGCTGTTCATTAAAGTGAGAGCTTGAAGATCAAGAAATATTTCATTATTAACTAGACCTATGATGGTGGACTAAAAAATATGACAAGTTTGGAGTCGTTTTTATTGGCACAGACGGTTTCGTATAACATTTAGCCTGAAAAGTCGAGCGATATCGTCTATGACAGACCGGACAGGCTGTAATTATGTACAACTATACAACTAAACATTCATTGAATAGATTGTTCTATCCAATCAGAACTCAGAAATCTATACAATCATACAACCATACAACCATGCAACTTTATACAAATTTACATCCATGGAATGGATGTTTCTCTTTATATATCATCCAAGATATTGCTTAAGCATCATACTTTGCAGTTGGGCGTGATGATCTGAATTTTCATTTGCGAGAAAGCGAAGCGAGCGAGGAAAAAAAAAAAGATTTGTGAGGTCTCAGTGCGAATAATTACATCTTATAATGAGGAAAAAACAATCCTGATGGGATTATATTCAGCACATTCTTATAACGGAAGATCTGAAAAAACTTTAATAAGTAATATAATTATATCATCTATAAAGGCGAACGAGCGTAGCGAACGAACTTTGGGGGAAATTGCTCTTAGTCCCTTTAAATTAGGGGCAAGTTTAATGATAAGAGGAAAAGGGGACCCTTATCGAAAGGGATAAGACAGCACATGTCAAAGTACAAAGGGTAGTTATCAGAGGTGGAAATGGGCACTCTTTACACCTGAAAAGAGACACTCACCAGGGATGAAAAAAGGCACTTATGAGAATGGGGAATGGGCATTTGTCGACGTAAAAGGGGCACCCATCAGATTTTGATAGGACCATTTATAAGAGATAAAAAGGGGAATTTATAAAAAGTGGATAGGTCTCTTATTAGAAAGAAAAAGACGCACGTATCCTTGTTAAATGGGAAATTATCAGATGTGAGGGGCACTTATCGCTTCTGAGAAGGGGCACTGACCAGATATGAGAAGGGGCACTAATGAGAACGTAAAATGGGCACTTATATTTAAGGAAAATGGGCACCGATCAGATTTTAATAGGAGCATTTATCGGAGGTAAAAGGGGGGCATTTATGAGAAAGGGGAAGTGGCTCTTATTAGAATAAACGGGACCATATTTCTCCGGTTGTCTCATTTTCGCCAGCACAAACGTAGCTAGTTCGCCGTCACTACCAAACTAGAATGTTCCACTATGTTGCAGGGTGTATATGCCATTGGGTATGATGTGTGAACGGGGTGTGCGGAAATGGTGTGTTGGGGAGGGGAAGTGAGAGTGTTCATGTGTGTGGTAATTGTTTGTGTGTCAACAATTAAATACCAATACATGACAGATGTCTAATACAAAATCTACAATGACGAGTAAACTGTGTACATCACAGTCCACAGATAAATGTGCTTTGAACGTATATAGCAGACGGCAATCGGCGGATCAGATAGCAAAATGCTTGCCTATACTAAATAGAAAAATTACGGTGGGGGGGGGGGGGGGTTGGCTGAAATGGACATAATGAACAAATCTGAACTGATCTATGATTATTGATGCTTGTTATCCTTCGTGTTTATCCTTCGTGTGCTTGACTTATTACCTTACAATCGAGTGGCAAATTGCGTCCAAAGTTCGACTTGTTCCACATTTGTTTAATAGGCAATGGAGAGCTGGCGACCTATTCTGACCAAATTACGGTGGGTAAACTTTCAAAAGTCAATGGGACATGAGGGTTCCAATGAAAGAGCTAGAGATAACGTACATTTTTTTTTTTTTTAACGATTTTTTGGGTAACAGTCCATAGGCTAACATGTTTATAGGCTGCTGGACTCTGACGATAGGGGGCGTTGTCAAATGAGACTAAAGGGAACTATATGTTTTTATTAGAGATGGGGAAGGACTCTTTCTTTTTAATGGGGGCAATTATCATATACAAAAGTGTTTCTTTCATTTTAGAAAGAAAAAGGGGCACATGTGAAAATAAAAGGTGTGCTTTCTCCGAGTGAAACGGGGGGTTGTTATTAAAAGGGGAAGAGGCACGTCTCAGATTTGAATAGGGCAATTATCAGAGATGTGGTGGGTACTTTCAAAATTGAAAAAGGAGCACTTATCGTACCTGAAAAGGAGCACTTACTAGAGATTAGGAAGGGCTCTCATGAGAATAGAAAATGGACACTTATTGCAAAGGAAAATGGGAACTTGTCATGGAAAAAGGGGACTTATCAGAGGTGAAAATGGAAAGGGGCACTTTTACAAAGTAATAGGGGCACTTGTCAAAGTAAAAGGGCATTTTTCCTATGTAAAAAAGGGGCACTTCTTACAAAATTAAAGGGGCATTTTTCCTATGTAAAAAGGGGCCCGTTTGGGGGTACTTGAACAAGTGGGTAGGGTGGACTGTGCCCCCTGCCCCCGGGAGGGACGCCTTTGATCCATATTCACAATATCTTACGAAATACACAGAATATGTTTCTTTCAAATCTACCTCAAACTAAAAAAAAAAACGCTTTGAGTTGGGCAGCTCCAAAAACTTTGGAATAACGTTCCACTTGGCATTAGAAATGCCCCATTTTTTGTCATCCAGAAAGCTTTGTTAAAGAAACACTTTAAAGCCTTTACAAATATCGTGGTGGCTTGTTAAATTCCAACGGCATTCGAAAGATAATACTAATTTAGAACTTCCCTAAAAAAGATGGGGCTTGAAAATATCTTCAAGTGGTAAAATAACGACTATTGTCAAATCGACTTAGGAGCTACAGAGCCAATAAGTAATAGTCTTGATTTTCAGACCATTGTACCGAATGGTTAATACTTTTTATGCTCCGCAAAGATTCTATCAGTTTAATTTTGGCCATTACAAGAAGTGGGTTATTGATGTAGACAAATGCTGATGTACCCTTTACAGCTCATTTTATGTATGTCACTCAATAGTGTCTGACAGTCAAGTCTAGCTAGTAAACGGGTTTCCTTGCATAATTTGAATATAAGAACACTGCTAACGTTTAAATTTCACAGATAGAATATACATGACATATTCATAATTCCTGAAAAGTTCTATATAATTTGAGGTTGGCTGCAAAAGGGACAAAGTATCTTTAATGTAGCGATCTATTTCCGCCTTTTTTCTGAACAAATGCGCCGCAGATGTTTATAGAGGCTGCACAATGTAAATCGATCGTATTACTGTCGTTAAACATAATATATACTATACATATATTGACTGGCAGGGTGTAATATTATAAATATATCGACTGCTACGAGAGGCCTGGCTGTTTTTATAGGCTTAAGACCCAGGCGCGCCGAGGATGGTGGCAGGATGCAACTTCCCCGCGAGCCAGTATAGAAACAGCCAGTCCTCGAATATTAAAGCAGTCGATATTTCTTTTATATACCGAATTGACAAACAAATCTACCCAGAATTCTCACCTTATCCTTTTCTTGAGTAAAGATTGGTTAAAACATCCCAGAAAATCGTCCGTTAATCTTCGCCGGAAAGATGACTGAGTTTTACAATCACTTGGTAATCGCAGACAAAAAGCACTGGATAGTATCCGCGCTCGGACAACGAAAATTTTAACACGTAAACCAATGGGGATCGGAGCATGAGGGGATTTAAAAAAGACTATTTACGGGTATGAGGGCACTTTTTAAAAGGCTTTTGACTGGTTGGCGGGCATGAGGGCACTATTTTGAAGACTATTGACTGGTAGGTGGGCATGGATAAAATGACGACTCCAATTTTGACCAATCAGATGGCTAGATTTCTAAAGTGAGGTATATAAAACATTCTTTGGACCGTTAAATGGAGTTATATTTTCCCGAAGCGCACAGCGCTGATAGAAAATATGGTCACGAGGGAAATATATCTCCCTTCAGGTCCGAAGAATGTTATATAGCCCCTGTTAGTCAATGTCTGTTATAAAAGACAGCCTTGGTCTGAACATTTAGGGGGGGGGGGAGTCCATATTTTTAGTCCGAAATTGTTTTCGAGGACAAAAATACATTCTGAAAAAAAATTGAGAAATAAAAAGTTTTAGAAAAAAAAATGGAAAAATCGCCAATTCGAGAAATATAATTCTCGAGATATATTTTTTTTGAGGGAGAAAACAAATATATGGGGACAAACAAATTTCAAGGGAAAACCAAATTTTGATTAAAACAAATTGAGCCTCAAGAGGGCGACATGCATTGAATAAAAATATATTCAGCTGGTCAATATAACCATCGAAGGTGACCGGCCAGGAAAATATAAGGATTTCGACCCTCGCAATCGACATAACGTCACGCGTTGTGGACCAATGACATCTCGGTGTCTGTCTAAGCTATCTCATAGCATTGATAAATCGACTGCTATGATAAGCCTCGCTGTTTTCATAGGCTCGCGGGGACGTTGCATCCTGCCATGACCCAGAAGCGCATGCTCCCCTTTTCTTGAGTAAAGATTGGTTAAAACATCCCAGAAAATCTGAGTCACTGTCTGATAATCTTCGCTGGAAAGATGACTGAATTTTACAATCATTTGGGAATCGCAGACACAAAGCACAGTATGGTTTCCGCGCCCGCACAAAGAAATTGTTTAACACGTAAACAAATGGTGATCGCAGCAAAAGTTTACTATTTTCCCGGTACCCAGAATCTTGCGAGAATCTTACTCATGAACTATTGACCGTTACTGGCATTGTTCGTTTCTTTACGGGAATGGCTAAAATCACGACTCCAATTTCGATGGCTAGATTGATATAAAAAAAAGGTACATAAAGGTATTTAGCCATTCCCGTAAAGAAACGAAAAATGCCAAACCACTTAATAGTCCCGGCAAAATTCCAGCTACCGGGAAAATAATAAAATCTTGCTGCGATACCCATTGGTTTACGTGTTAAAATGTTCCTTGAGCAAGCGCGGATACCATACATTGTGTGTGTGCGAATTGGTCGCTTGATTTTAGGTTTTTTTAATTACAGCGCAGCGCAGACGACCAGCAATCTCGATCGTACTAAATCCGGCCCAGATTCTACACAGACTGAACACAGACCTCGATAGCGTAAATAAGCTGGTGCTAGACGGAAGAACGGTTTTTCACACATGAAGAAGTCAATGTTAACTATTAGATTCGGACTTCAGCGTCATTTCCTCAATTCTAACAATGTCGACATCATTAAGATTTTTCCAATTCGACGAGAGTTTTTAAGTGTTTTTCAGCAATGCTTAAACAATTAGGAAAGGGAGTTGTGACTCACAAACCAGCTATCTCAGCAGAAGACATGGACAAAATCCAAGGTTCGCTTGATTTGGATGATCCTGTAGGTGTTCAGGATAAGGTATTTATTGATTTTATGTTGTATTTTTGCAACCGCGGGAGGGAGAATTTGCGTGAAATGACACTCGACAGTTTGAAATTTGTGAGGAATTAGGGGAAAAATGCTACATATGTCTATATAGTCTAACTCTCAAAGACACACTCACAAAAAACAACCGTGCAGATAAACTAGAGAAAAGCCAAGGTGGTGTAAAAAGTTGACCCTTCTCACTTTATACAAGTTATAATGACTGCTTTAATATTCGAGGCATAGTTGTTTTTATACGCTCAAGGGGAGGTTACATCGTGCAATTGCCCGAGGCGTGCCGAGGGTAATAGCACGATGTAACCTCCCCTGGAAGGTATAAAAACAACTATGTCTCTAAAAGCAGTCATTATTACTATAATATTTTTTTAATAAAAAAGTAGTCACTATCAATATATGAATGAAAAAAGAAAATGGAGCAATATTTTTTAAACGATTATGGCCTGTAAAAATAGAAATAAAAAAGATTAAAATTAAGATATTTCGCGTACAGAATATTAATGTATATGTATAGATGAAGTGAATATAGTGCAGAATAAATTAGCGAGTCGAAATCATTTTCATTCTTTAAGCAGTAGGGTGGATGAATTGCTAGTTTGCTTTTTGCGGAACCAGTTCTTTTGATTTTTTCCCGACCAATCAATATCGATTAGAGTAATAAAGATTTATTAAAGATTCAAACAGTTAAGATGGGTTGGAGGGAACTTATCCATATCAATAAACATGGTAAAGATATATTCTTATCTATGGTGAAATGTCATGGCAATAGGGAGTATATCCATAGCATAAGCATTTAACATGTATTAGCTTTGGCCCTTGCATTGCTGGTCGATGATCAGAAGTTCTCGCGCCAAGTCTAGGAACCCCTGATCCACAAGTTTGTCAAATTGACAAACTTGTACATCATGGTTTCTTGAACTTTTCTTATCTCTTCCCTTTACCCGCTGATTGCACACTCCGGGTGCATGCTTTAGGGCCATCAGACTATCACAGATTGTTTTGCTAATAGCATCGACTGATCTTTGAGCTTCCCGCAACTCCTTCTGTAGATTCAACGCTTCAGCAAGACGTTCTAGTCGATTATCAGTTATCACCTTATTGGCCATGTGCTTAACGAAGGAAAGGCTCTTTTCATCGGATTTGTATTCACCTACGAAGAGCAGAGAGATAAAAGACGATACATTTTTTAAGTACTTGGAAAGGTTTGATTCAGAGCAGACCTTTTTCACGCATAAAAGCAATAGAAAAAAATCTTTCATCAGCTTAATCATTAATTGAGAGGAGAACTGTTACGGAGCACAAACTTACTTACTTAAACTCTAAATATTGTGATATTTTGGAACCAGTGTTATACATTTCAAAGAATTTCAAATTTTCTAAAGAGATAATAAAAGGTTTGTGGTCAGAATTTGTAAAGTGACTTAAAATTATAAGGAGCTATATTATATAGTATGTAATTTTTTTTTGGTTATAGTTACCCAGAAACGTCACTATTACATAATCCACACTAAATGATGTGCCTGAGAATTACCTTCCATAACTGATCTTGCTATATCCGATTTCCCAAAGTCATGTAGGCATTTTATCACAGCTCCTCTGTAATCGAAGGCAGAAAGACGGGGTTTCTCTTTCCAGATCTTGAATAATGTGAACTCCTCCAGAGGTTCAGTCGCCAAGGAGCCTGCAGCTACTTCTTCATCTGTCAAGTTTAGCATCTTCTTGATTATGTCGAAACGTTGACCGGACTCTTTAGCGTCCCCAACATCCGGTTCCATATGAACTATTGTTGTATTTTGGGAGAGCAATTCTGTCGTCACTAACAAGGGATCTCCTTCATTTGGTTGACTCCCTTCCTGTGCGGTATTGCTGTTTTCTTCTGATCTGGTTTCAGATCTCATGACTGCATTGGAAATGGCCGAGAGTTCCCCATAGGACATTGCGTAGGCTTTGAACAAAGAATAAGAGCCATAGATCATGGATTAATTTGGGCAATTAATAATAATAATAATAATAATAGTACAGTTCTTATAAAGTGCATAATACATTTGTTAACATTTCTACGCGCTGTAGGAAAAATGAAAAAGAAAAAGTAAATACTAGTTAGGAAAAAGAAGAAAAAAATACAGCATGGTCAAATTCTACACAGAAGGACCTGTGTATAGGATTTGTTCACCTCTTATTAAAGAGATACGTTTTTAAAGATGTCTTGAACTTATCCATGGCATCCGTATGTTTGATATAATAAGGGATGCTGTTACATAATTCCTGGGCAGCATGCACGAAGCTGCGCTTACCATAACATCTAGTTGAAATGTGAGGTACTACATACAAGTCCTTCTGTGCTGACCTCAGACTTCTCACTGGTTGGTATTTTGCGAGGAGGTCTGAGCGGTATGTTGGAGCTATTTCATGAAAACACTGATACACAAGTAACAACATAACATCTAAATAACATCTTAACCAAATTAAAAAGGTTACAATCTTTAGACGGAAAATAATAAAACAATGAAAATGGGATGTAAATTTTATAGGAATAAGTGCTGAAAAGATTTACTATTTACTCATTCATTATAACACCTCTCTCATTCATTAAAAACATTTCGCACTTCTCTATCGATCAAAGCTAAGCCTCCAGTTTGATTGATCGGTTCTTTCTTGTTATGACACAATCATCGCTATGTTTAGTATCCTTAGAAAGTTTGTTTATTTTTCTTTTAATGGCACCTTACCTGTTGTGATTTCCTAATTAATGGAATGTGCATTACATCAAAAAAAGGGGCAAGGTCATAAGTGAAAAGTTTTAAAATGCACTGCTCTTCTTCGGCTGTGTACTCGTCTTTCTTGAAAGAGTGGTGGGCTGATGTGTAGTGCAGTGAATAACAACAACTCCGGTGCTCATTAGTGGTTTTCGCCACTTTCACTATTTACCCTGCCCCTTATTCTGAAGTACTGATCATTCCATGACTCCAAAATCATATCAAATTCTGATATCACTAAATATTCTGTCTAATGATACTAATCAAAACAAATATTTATCCCATGACAGGGGAGATATAATCGATCAAACTTGACTCCCCCCAAATTTTTTTGAAGGTTTATTATGGTACTTGAAACTAATTGGGAACATACCCATCATTTTCCTTTGAATGGTGGATGGAAATCCCCCTTCTTTGAGCTTTCTCCACAAGTCTTCTCTTTGGTTACCTGTGTCCAATGAAGAAACTAAGGTTGACACAGGTTCAGTGGTCCCCTTGGTGAGATGAGAGGGTTCGAACACTGGCCTGTATGATAATAGTTTAGCCTCTCTTACCCCAAGACGTCTGGCCACAGGGAGGATATCAGTCATGAGAAGATTGAATGCTATATCTACGACCTCAACTTTGTGGACAGCATCATTCCTCAGAGGTGACAAGAGACCTTCATAGAGAAATGTAAATCTGATGAGCGTATCATTTCTTAGAAACATAACAATGTTCTTTTAATGCAATTGCCCATGAAGTTCCATCTGCATCTAGACATGCTTTTGTCAAAAAATTAATTCAATTAGATTTTGTTTGTAACCGAAATCTACATCACATGAGACATAACACAATGAAGAAGATCTCCTAAAGATCTCATGTTTGTTTTGCAAGTTGATGCTAGAATATGCTACAGTCTATAAGTTATTATGTACACGAACGTTTGGTGGATACGCTTGGGTCAGCCTTGCAGTCAAATAAAATGCTAATGAATGGTAAAACAGTCTTGTTTTTTAAAAGTTTAGCAATGCTAACCAAAAACGAAAACGTATTTACCAGAGATGTTTGTGTCCTGTAAAGCAGATACCAACTGGCCATGCAGTTTTGTCCATTCCCCGTTATTTGATTGTCTCCAAGCACACAAAGCTTCAAACCGTTGCTGCTCGTCAGCACTCTCAGGTAAATCAGACATTCCAAGACGTTCACTAACACGTGTTGCACATTTGTGGTCGAGGTAATGAGCAATTAGCTTCAGTTCCTCGTCGGACGGCCACTGCTCATCTACTGGATTGGTAGAACAAGATTTATAAAAAAATGCGTTTTTATCAGATTTCGAAACTACATTCTATTTTTCAATGTTTAGATAATTATAATCAATTTTTAAATTCACTCAGTGACCGTTGGAGGCGCGATTAAGATTCAAAATTACCCCCGGCTGAACACTCGCACAGGTGATTGTCTGTTGCGCTGGTCTCGAGATTTTAACCTTCTGTATACTATATGAAGTCCCAATAGTCAAGCATTTATAATGTTCACTATTTCTTTTATCATCTGTATTAGTGGTGATAGTAGACGTAATCTTCTTGTTAATGGCGTATTCAGGGGATGCAGAAGGGCCACACTCGGAGGGTGCGCAAACAACAAAAAAGGGAAGAACTAAAAAGGGAAAGAAAGGAAGAGAGATTCAAATTCCTAAAGAATCATATGCGCCTTCAATCAAGGAACATTGGAAATCGAAAAAAACTGATTTTCTAGTTCTGTGATACCTAGCTTGATACTTTTTAACTGCTCTATAAACCGTAACCGAATAATTGAGGGTTGTAGTCACTCGCCATATCATGTATCTCCACCATTTGTATTTTTTTATATTTTTTTTACCTCTGTTATGTTCTTTTTCTTTTTCTTTTTGTTTGTTCATCTGTGTTTTCTTCCATGTTCATCACAATTTTCTTCTTCCATTCATCTTTTCCCATTAATCCTTGTGCAAGAGCCACGCACCAAATTGCCACTCATCGCATAATATACTTTAATCGTGCCGACAACCAATACCTGACTTCAATATATAACCATTGCTGATATGAGCATGCTACCCTTTTATTCTGTGCAGAATGACGACTTCCTCATTAACTTTACCAGTTCATACACAAATCCAGTTTTTAACCTCCCCCGTATTTGTACAGACGATCCGTCTACGAGAAGTTCTGAAAAATTTGAATCTGAAACTGCCGATAAACTCAATAATAATAATACACCGGAGTGCTTGTTTCATATTGATCCAAATGATTCTGTTACCAAATTATCCTCGTCGAAATATTTTACAGTTAATCAATTCAATACTATCTGATGTACGAAAGAAAATGAGCTTTCGATACTGAATGTCAATATCAGAAGCTTAAGTAAATTTTTTGACCAGCTACACCAACTTGTAAATACCCAGCATTCTCCATTTTCAGTGATAAGCTTACCAGAGACATGGTTGCGTAATGAACCTCATTCATATTACAACATAAATCAATATAAACGAATTAATCAAAACAGACGAAATAAGATTGGCGGAGGTGTCGCGATGTATATCTACTATCATTTTAACTTTGATCTAATTCCGCAATTTAATTATATGAGAGATGCTCTCGAGTCCGTCTTTATTGAAATTAAATTACCTTAAAAATAGTACATTATTGCTTGAGTTGTTTACGGACCTCTCAACTCAAATTACGAAGAATTTGTAACATCCTTGAATATTGTACTTTCTTCCAATAAACTTCAAAATAAAAATTGTTTTATTTTGGGAGATTTTAATATCAACTTGCTGAATGCAGACTATAATCCGCAATGCCAACATTTTATCGACACAATGTTAACACAATCATTCCTGCCTCTTATTAAAAAACCCACACGTGTTACTGACTCTTCTGCCTCACTCATCGATAACATCTACTCAAATATATCAATTAATTCTTGTTCTGGTATTATAATAGCTGATATCAGTGACCACTTTCCTGTATTTTCTTTCCTACCCATTCTAGATACCACGAATTGTTCACACAATCAAAACACACATTTTCGCAAATACTCCGAAGATAATATGAACAGGTTCAAGCACAGCCTAAGTTTGATGGATTGGCTAGACGTGTTAAATAAAAGTGATGTAAATGAGGCGTTCGAATTATTTTTACGCATATTCCCTCATTGTTATGACAGACATATCCCTTTACAAAGTCGCTCAGCACGGACTAGCTACACAAAAGTCCCGCGCGCTCCATGGACTACTATGCTCCTTTTACGCTGTATAAATCGGAAAAATCGACTCTTCTATAAATATAAAGCAACTCCAACGGGTAACAACAAACAAAATACATCAATTATAGGAACACTTTAACAACCACTCTCCGTCTTGCCAAAAAAGAATACTTCTTTAATCAATTTGAAGTCCACAAAAACATATGACTTACACATGGAAACTAATAAACACTGCTCTAAATAAACACAACATCAAATCTCCAGTGCAAGTAATCGAAACTGATGTCTCTGTTTCTCAAGATCCTTTGGAAATTGCGGAAAGTCTGAACAATTACTTTACAAACATTGGCCCAAATCTTGCCAGTAAAATTCCCAATTCAAGGAGATCTTTTCATTCCTTCTTAAAGGACCCTAATCCACAATCTATATTCTTAGTTCCAGTACAAGAGACAGAAGTATTGGATATAATTAATAACTTTAAAAACAAAAAGAGTGCTGGATATGATGGTATATCAAATAGTCTTTTAAGACATGTGAGTGAACACATTATCATACCTTTAACACATATATTTAATTTATCACTAGTTTGTGGCACCTTCCCTTCAAAAATTAAAATAGCTAAAGTTGTTCCAGTTTTTAAAAAGGGTGATAAACGAGAACAAGGTAATTATGGACCAATATCTTTATTACAGATACTATGTCACTTTTGCAGCCAACCTCAACATCAGTAGAACTTTGCAGGAATTATGAATATGTCATGTATGTCCTATCTGTGAAATTTAAACGTTAGCAGTGTCCTAATATTCAAATTATGCAAGGAAACCCGTCTACTTGCTAGACTTCACTGTCAGACACTATTGTCAGTATTGAGTGAGTGACTGGTTTTTTTCTTCTTTGGTAATAACATACATAAAATGAGCTGTAAAGGATTTGTCTACATCAATAACCTATTTCTTGTAATGGCCAAAATTAAACTGATTGAATCTTTGCGCAGCATAAAAAGTACGACTGTGCGGTACAATGGTCTGAAAATCAAGACCATTACTTATTGGCTCTATAGCTCCTAAGTCGATTTTGGCAACTAATAGTCGTTATTTTCCCACTTAAAGACATTTTTAAAGCCCTCCTTTTTTAAAGGGCAGTTCTTAATTAGTATTATCTTTCAAGTGCCCCTGGAATTTAACCTTTTCATTTTTTGACCTGCAAATGGGACATAACACCTTTAACCCCCTTTTCAAAAATAATGGAAAAGATTGTCTTTACCCGTGTGTTTAAATTCTTTGATGACTGTGATCTGTTTAGTAATTCGCAATTTGGTTTTCGTAAAAAACATACGACAACACATGCAATGCTCCTATTTATAGAAAAAGTCGCTAAAGCAATAGATAATTTCTCCCATACAGTTGGAATCTTCCTGAACCTCTCCAAGGCCTTCGACACGGTTAATCATGAAATACTTCTCTACAAGCTATCACACTACGGTGTACGAGAAAGGGCCTTGGAGTGGTTCAGGAACTACCTTTCAAACCGAACTCAGTTTGTTTCCATTGATAACTCTGTATCAGCCTCAAAAGTGTTACAGTGTGGGGTTCCTCAAGGTTCTCTCCTTGGTCCCCTTCTTTATCTAATATACATAAATGATTTCAAAAATTCCTTTGATATCTTATCCTTTATCCTTTTTGCTGATGACTCTAACATTTTTTACTCACATCGTGACCCTCACACTCTCATAGATACTATAAATAAAGAATTACATCATATGAATGACTAGATCCAAGCAAATAAATTATCACTCAATGTAGGGAAAACTAATTTCATGATTTTTAGTAATACAGTTACCCAATTACCTGGCGATATTCTTTTCAATAATGTAAAATTAGATTGTGTTGATTGCACGAAATTCATTGTGTTATCCATAGATAATAAATTAACATGGAAAAAACATATTGATAAAATGTGTAAACTTTTATCTCGAAACATAGGGGTGATCAACAAACTAAAATTTTGCTTGCCTTCCCGTATTTTATTGACCCTTTACTCTACCCTCATTCTTCCCTATTCAAACTATGGTATTCTTCCGTGGGAAAACGCACGAAAAATCCATACAAACAGAATTTTCTTATTACAAAAACGAGTAGTGAGAATAATAAATAATGAAACATTCTTTTCCCATACGGAACATTTATTTGTTGAAAACAAAATCCTTAACGTACACGATTTATTTTTATTCCACCTAGGAACATTCATGTTTCAACTAACATCCAAACAAGTAACCATCGCTCTAACAAAATTATTTAAAAGTAATGCAAACAAACACACATACCCTATTAGACGTCGTAACCAATATCATCTTCCTTTAACCCGAACAGTCTTCTCACAAAAAAATTGTATATACTGGACCAGGACTGAACCAATGTACTGGAATACCCCCTAAAACAACACTCAAGTATCTTTTGCTTCAAGAAATACCTCAAGCTTACCCCGTTGAAGTCACACTCAGCTCCAGCTATGCAACCCTAAGTCGTTAACCTGCGCACAATAAATAAACAAATTATGCACAAACAAACTTTAGTACGCAAATTTATCACTAAGCACGGATTTGCTTTCTTATTTGATCTGGTCTTCTTACTCTTACTTTCGACTCCTCCCAGTGAATTTCTTGCTTTCCTCTCTAAGGAAATACAAATAGACTACCTATTACGTGGCCCTACTCCTACCTTCTCATCCTTTTTTGTGTTTCATCACATGCTCTTTTCTTTTCTTTTCTTGTCATCTATTTTATTTTTCTATCGTTCATTATAGGCTTGTACAAAATACTATTGGACCATCTTCGGCGTGTTGTCTGATTTTCGTGTGTTTGTTCCCGGAGAGTCTCCGGACGCGCGGGTTCGGGTGCCTATGCCGGATCTTTGTGTTTCTTTTGTCGGGGCATGTTCGGTGCGCAATATTTTATGTTGCTCATTGCTAGGTCGGACAAACCTTGAGCTTGCTCGGCCTGGCAGCGGCAGACTGATGTACGCTGAATAGGCCTTGGCGGTGGAGACCCGAGGATCTGGCGCGAGCGGGTGGGTTCGCGCGTCTCTGGTCTCTCTGGGAGCGGACATGTGCAGATCTTGATGCACGTTGTTGATAGTCCATTATTTAATTTATACTGGGAATCTCGCTCAACAAGCCTAGCTTTTCTGAGATTCCCTTTTTCCCCCTCTCAGTTAAATCAAGCAATATAAAATATTTTGTCTTATTATCAAACTTAAATGTTCTCTGTAAACTTATTTTATTACGAACATACTCGTCAGTATTTCGTTACTTGTATAATTCATTTGTTCTATTATATATTGTATTATTGTATGGTTTATATATTTAATTTGTGGATATTTGAGTGGAAAATAAATAAAATCAAAATCAAAATCAAAGGGTAAAGTGCATATTGAAGGAATAGTGTTTTCAAAGGGTTTAACAAGCATACATTATCTTTAAAGAGAAGGCTCATTGATTTTAAACTTGACTCAATTTGGTATCATTGCACTCGAAAACTTACACTGAGTACAATTATTACATTTGTGTAACTTATAAACTCGAGCGAAAATGATAAAAGTTGATTAAACTTGACGAAAAATCAACCCCCTCAAGACCCCCAAAATATCGTAATTCAGCTAATGTTTTTAGTGGCGTCACCAAATGAACGACTGGCGCTCGGCCGAAATGACTAATTTTGTTAATGTTCTCGGCAATCTGTAGAGGTATAAAATGCCTATTTTCTAAATGTTAATGAATCTTCTCTTTGATAACATAAAGGTCCCAATATTTTGCACTGAAACTCATGCTTGTAGACATATACACAGAATTTAACTAATATTTACGATTGATTAACAAAAATACGGTACATGATAAAATTATGTTTACTTTCATTAAATCACTCCATAGGCATCGCTAGAGTGCATAATGCATGATGGTTTCACAACAACAAGCTGGGTTGAATCTCACCTGTATATTTGTTATCTTCCGGAAGTTTATTTTCCTCATCAGGTAGTGTAGCATCCAGTGTACATCTCTTTTTGTAATTACTGCACCCCTGCTCTTCCCACCAGTCACGCAACATTTGTTCGATGTTGAAGAGAGTCTCCGAATTTTTCTCTAGGGTTTTGCTGACCATAAAACCAGTGTTGGTACTAGATTTAATAATCGTGGCTAGCATATCGACGTGATTTCTTGAGAAGTTTCGTGCATATCGTTTGTACTCTTTGTCTGCCAAACCTTGTTTTTCCTTATTAGGTACTGCACAAAACAAGAAGAGGATTGAAGGTCAAACGACTCAGTTATGATTAGCGGTGATGGAAACATCTTCTAAAATAGGCGTGATATGCTTTTCCCTTTTGAAGTACACATTTCATTTAAGCCACATTAGGGGTCGCAAGGACTATCAGTGGGTGCACAATCATCTTGACCATGTCCATGTCTGTTTCAAATTTGAAGGGATTCTGGTTTGGCAGGCTGCATTTTGATATGATACTTGGTAGTCCAATCTATTTCCGGTGTTCAATAGTAAATAACATAGCTAGAATTAGTTACTTTTTATTTTAAGTAGAAGAGTACTTCCTATAGTTCAAATCTCTATACTCTATACTGTTCCCGCATTGCTTAGAAGCTAACCAAGCTAGGCACTTTTAACAACACATATAAGTGTTTGTATTTTTTAACAATTGGTATTAAAAGAAACAAAAAACGGTTTGACGTAAATGACTTACTGAGAAAGAAATTGTTCGCAGATTCATGATTCAACTTCTCCAATGTAGAACTTAAGGTTATGACTGGGTTGATGTCTATGTTTCCTGTAGTCCATGCGATCAGTTTATCCAGTGCTTGCTGATGAAATGCCGTCAAAGATGTTCCTGCCTCTCCTGGTCTTTCAGGTGGATCTATTTTGAGGCTTACAAGGAATTTCGTAATTTCTTCTCGCTCACCAATCTCCCGTAATATATGTTCTAAATCAAATTGACATATTTTTGTCGTTACGGTTCCCCGAAAATCTGTTGAAGCAAAATGTATATGTCATATTTAAATGTTACGATTACTTTAATAACATATTCTGTGACAAAATGATTGGATTTCCCTCGTCGTACATATTCTGTTAGTTGGTGACAATGTTATATAACCCCCTTGCATCGAAGAATTGTCCCTTTTCTGGTTCAAGCTGGTGTTCGTTCATTTACAGATTTCTAATGTTCCGAAACCTCATGTATTTTTATAGAAATTAATCCATTTTCTATAGATTCTTAACAGTCTCGGCTTTTCCAAACCCGTTGTTTGAAGCTACATGTACCAATATTACTTAATAAAATGTTGTAAGAAATTAGCATTTAAAGAAGCGTAACTTTAAAATTCAATTGGGCTATTAATGGCGACATGACGTATAAATAGACTTAAAGTGCAATGCTGCTGCATGTATGATTATTTAGGTCTACCCCTAAATCTATCGATTTGCTAATGATACTTATCCTATTTTGTATGATTTATCAATCAATCTTGAAGAAGGCAAAGCGCCGAAAAGGTTTATTAATCTGTTTGTGACCTGCTTCATCTGTTCCATTAAATAGTTCTGACATGGATGTTAAAGTATCATTATAATGATTTAACTGATCTATATATATATATATATAGAGTATATATATAGTTCTTTTTTAGGTTGTCTGTAGCATACCTTTCAAAGTAGCTAACGATTCCTTTAAGCCTTTTTCATAGAGCGTTTTATACAATGTTGTCCTCTGCTGACGCTCCTGACATGTATCCTTCCATCTACAGAGACCATTGTAGTAAAACATGTATTCCATAATCGTGGTCGCCCTTGAGCTTTCATCTCCATCGTTCAATTGGAATCCAAAAGCATCGCCAAGTAAGTCAAATTCTTTATATTTGAAGGCATATTCGACCAGCTGCCACAACTCCACATAAGCCACATGATCTTGAAGACAAATAGAAATGAAAATACCAGCGTTTGGTAAAATATTGTTGTCGAATACGGTGGTAGAAAAATGCAGAAACGACAATTTGCTCACATATCTAGCGAGAGAGGTGAAAAGAAAGGAACCGATCATGGCCTTTTGGAGTATAAAACCTATGATTGCAATACCCTATTTCATGCCTGTTATGGGTGAATTACCATTTTACAGGGTCCTACAGCTAATAAGGCATGACTTTGTGTTACAATTTTAGGGTCAAGTACTATTTTAGGGTTATCTTTAACTCTAAACTATAATACTCGTCATAAAACAAATAAGCTTTACGTTCCCTTCTGTGTTTTTGGAGAGAATTCTATAGTTCATGCATACGATCATATCAATTCCTTTCATAGCAAAAGCGCTCCTCACAATTTCTGTAAATTTGGCAGTTTAACGCTACGCGTACCGCCTTGACCGGACTGTGCGGTATCTGTGCAGTTCTGTGTGTAGAGAGGTCGGGCTGTATTCATTATTTCTTGGGGGTGCATAAATTGCTCTAATTATACGTACGCGTGTAATGCGCAAGTTTATTGTGACGGCACTAAACCCATACCACTCATTGTTCCCCTATTTTCATAATGGTACTGACCCAATGAAATGTAGTGCAGTGCGCTCGTACGCGCTGCGCTGCGTGTGTACATGTACTGTACTTATGCATGTTCAGTTATATGTGTATGCATAGCATTACGTACATGCATACAGGGCTAGCTGGCACAAAACCCTGGGTCGGGCTTCTAAAATGGGACATGAAGCATGATTTGACATGAAAAGTGACGGGGCTAAAATTGAATCAATCAAAATGAAATTTATATGTATGAAAAGCTTACGTATCATATGTCATTGTCTTGGATTGAGGATTTACAAATTTGACGCAAAACGCGTTGCTGCAAAGTTAAAGATTGGTTTATTGAAAGGCAATCGAGCACAGTGCGACCGATCCATTGACATTGTGTATGAGAGAGTAATTTTTTTTAAATGGATTGTAAAGTTCAACGTCAAAGTGACCGAGGTTTTTTTTCAAGTAAGGGCATGGTTTTACATGGAATGTAAAGGAAATGTTTCCTTCTTCTCATATCTCGATTGAGGATATAATTCTCAATTTCGATTTTTAATGGTAAAGAAAAGTGTAAAAAGATGTCGAGAATTTTACCATTATGTCATGTAATATAAAATGCGCGCGGGTCGGTTGATCTCCCAAAAGGAGCGCGAAGGAATTGATATGTTACGCCAACTAAGGGCACCACCTGACCACATGTGATAGATATGCTTAGTTCGAATCATCGGGTCATCGCGCCGAGTCGTGTGGTCACGTTACCCCACATTTTGTATAAAAAATTACACCGAAATGTGGGGGTAATGTTTGTGAAATAAATCCCTCTTAATAAAAAAATGCTCTGGTCTAATTTACCTGACACTTTGTGCAAACCCTACAGCAAATATAAGAGCTCGTGAACGCGATCACCTGTCCGGGCACAACGACCCCATGATTTAGTAAGTAAGCCGAATAGAACGGCCCCGTGACAAACACAAATATTAGGAAAGAAACAAATGTGAAAGGCAATTACCAACGGACACAAATAATGAACAAGATTGGAGAAGAAACACGAGAAAAAAGAGATGGAAAACATGGCACGATAAAAGAGAAGGCAAACATGGGGGAAAATTACATTATGAGATCAGAAGACACCTAAAACCATTTTTTTATCGGGGGCTGCTGTATCCGTTGGCGGTCGGTCTAGAGCATTTACACAATTAAATTATACTTCCATACCAACAAAGGAACGTGATGAGTCAATTGAGACAAGGTTATAGAAACAGCGCGGATGATTATTTTATACACTACCGTAATTGGGGCAATGTCTGATCTAAAAATTGTCATCGGCATACGTTTTAATATCAAATGAGCTGACTTCCCCGATCTTGAAATAAAACTATCAATTAGAAAAAGGAAAGTACTGTATTTTTTTAAATCTAAGAAACACCTGACCAAATAACTCGTTTAAGGGCAATTTATTTTACCTTCTTGGTATGTAGCCGGGCCTTTCTTCGAAATACCTACAATATTAGAATAAAAGGTGGTTTTGCATAGGACAAATATTCAATTTTGAATTACAATTTAATAATATTGAATGTAGTAGTAATATTGACTTTAATAAATCTGATAATAACATGATAAAAACAATTTAACGCATAACTACACTAACAACAATAATAATCATCACAGAATCGGAAGACATAAAGATACAAAATAAATATTTAAAAAACGTTACCAAATGCAGTATAGTAGGTTAACAGATACATTATGATTATTTATGAATGTAAATTGTGGAGGGCAGACTCTTCTTATTAAATTTATTGCAAAACCTATACAAAACAATTCCAGTTGACATCTCTCACTATTTATTAAGGTATGTTTTTAGTAATCTGTCTGAAAGATTAAATTCCGAACACGTCCTAAGGATGAAATAACGTGTATAATCAATGTTCATTTTTCTTCGGACAAGCCTGAAACTAAGTTGTATTTGAAACACGTTTGGTTATTGGCAAGATTGTGCAACATTAAATGGCAACATTAAACATAGAACACTTTGAAAAATAACTTTTCAAAACTTACCATGCCTACGCAAGAAAATACATGTGAGCAGACCTAATGTAATCACTATAGATAAAAGATAAGAAAAATACATTGCAATCGATTGGCGGATCTAATATTTTGTAGGGGGATGATGAATACAAAAGAGAAAACAAATTTAATGCATTGTCAGCCATGATTTTGCCACGTGCATTCGTCAGGAATGTCTACAAAGTGATATTTATCAACTCAAGTTATTTTTCGGCAAGTCATTACCAGAAAGTCATTGAGTTGGGCTTTGAGAGTTGCATATATACGAATAAACAGTGGCGTATCTAGATGGATAGGAGGTCAGATATTATGGGATGAGTAAGTTGACAGGATGGAATGGGGTATTAAGATGTGCAGAATGACAAACACGCGAGATAAAGTCAAGCTGACATGATTGACAGATTGAGAGTTACTTGGGCAATTATATTTATTAAAATAAAAAAAAATCGACCCCTTCTTCCCCGCTGATGCCCGTGCATTTGTTGTTATTTTGGTTTATTGTTGTTGATGCATAATTATAATTATAATGACGCAAATTATAATGATGCTGATTATGATAACTCATTTTTACTTAGTGCCATGTAACTGACAATGACAATGACAATGACAATGTCAATGACAATGATTGACAATGACAATGATTTTTCTTTTCGTTAAAGGCCCCTTCTGGGGCATGGAAGAAATACAGTTGAATAGTACATATATCATGTTCAACAATGACTTTTATATAGATTTTGTTTAAACACACAGAAAATATTTGGCAGCGAACAACAAAAAAATAAAGGCAAGCTTTAGGATATACTTTAACAAAAATACATGCTACCCTACATCTCAACTAGCAGTACTAACACTACTATATACATGTATGAACACTTTGCTACTAAAAACAACAACCCGTTAAACCATAACTCTAATGTATTAAAAAGGACAAAACAAATTATCCAAAATTAGACACAATGATCTTACACAATTTGGAAAGGTTCTTTAACTGCTTAACAGTATTTGCATTTAATAACTGATGAAATTTGATAACGTTAGGTCCACTGTAATAATATTTCTTAACATACTGCTTACGAAAGTCATTGAAAGCTGGGCATACCAGAACATAATGACATTCCTCACCCTGTACCTTAATATTACATAGTGAACATAACACAAGAGGCTGCTCAGATAAATAACGACATTTGGTAACCGACAGCTTATTATTACCACAACAAAACTTACAAAGAGGTATCCTATCACCCACGTCCAATTTTGCAAATCAATATCGTTTAATCTAAGGTCCAAAGCTGACTTAACCCAACCAAGGTTCAAGGGGGTATCCTCAACCCACAAGTTTGTCATTCCACTCTTGTCTAGGATACTTTTAACTAAAAAACAATCCAATGCCCTAGGTTATTGTGGTCGTAAAGCGAAATAGCCGATCATGTACTGTGTTGGTGAGCAGTGTTTTTTCCTTCTAAATCTAATGTTGTCGTGAATGCGTACTTACAGACGAAAGAAACAATAAGTGCAGCGAGATTCGGTGACCAATTCCGTCGAATCAGTCGTACCGACGTTGATATGTTACCATCTACACCTGGAATCTCAAATGCTATGCATCTATACAGTTCACTACTTATATGTCCGACTATTGTCACGCTTTTGTTCCTAGTCCCACCGGTGTTATTCACGGTTTGAGTGTGGAGAGCTGCTACCTCCTTCGATCCATGCTTAAAGTAGAGACCAACGTCTGGATAGTATTCATTTGCGTGACATGTTAGTGTTACTGACGAATCTAAAGTAAAAATGCAGTTGCTGTCATCTTCGATCGTGGAGCACCCTTCGATAGCAGGAAATGGTTTGATCGGTCGTGCTGTTTTGATAAAGACAAAAGAGAGGTGGTATGACTCGAATGTGTGAGGGATAGTCTTTAAAATCTTTATATGCCAAACATATTCTCCCAGTGTCACATTATATTCATGAAAGGCCAAATAGGCGGAACGCTTCAAGACTATTAAACTGTTATATTATATATATTTAATCTTTAATCTATACCAGGGTTTAAAGGATTTTCATTAAGCTAACCAAAACGAGAAATTGGTTGTTTTTGGAAGCAAGCGCTGTGACATAATTACGAGGTTCTCTCATGTGCTCTAGTTGTACAGACAATTTCCTAAATTTGTATTTTCTTTGATAAAGGAATACTTTCAAACAGGAGTTGTGTAAACAATTATTCACAATTATTCTATATTTAGGATGCAATGAAATTTTCTTCAGAGAAAATCCAGATTCATCAAAATTGGAGAAGACCTCGCATGATACGTCACATAGTTAATTATTTGTCTCTATTCGACTTCAACTTTTACAAAGTATACGTTCTTTGTATTTAATCGGATTTAGCTCAAACTTTCACTGATCTAATTCTCTGAAGTTTCTGCTTATATAAAAACGTACTAAATATCATGGTGGGATTCCCCTTCAAATGTTAACATGGAATTTCATCGCTTGGAAATTGTTATCAAATTTTGGCTGCAAATCCAATGTTGTGTACATTGGAAATACTTTTCACACAGTCCTGCGAAGCTGAAGTGAATCATGTTTGCATGTTTAAGCCGTAAAAAATGGGAGGGAGAGCGAATTTCGCCGTTTCCCTTGAGCAATGAAACACTACTAATAACGTAACCAAGACATTCTAAAGAGTTTTAGAAAAACCACGTTATCAGCTCCGGCAGCTTTTTGTTAGTGGACACTTACCAAACACACTGACGTTGGTAAAATCTTGAAAGGTAGTTTCAGTATCGACTTCGAGCAACTCGCAAAAATATCTTCCTTCGTCTTCAATATTCACATTAACGATAACAAGGGAGTAATCAGCGGTAATATTAAACAGTCCTTCTTCATATCCAGGTCCGCTTCTCATGCCAACATTGTGATACTTGTCAATAGCTACTAAGATCTTTGCCGAAGAGTATGTCGGTCCTTTCTTCCACGTCACCAGCTTTGGCCTAACATTCAACTTGCAGGGTAGAATACCAGCAAGTCCTTTCTCCAGAGAGATTTCTGGCTTTATTTCCAGCCCATCATCTAATGGAGAACATAAGTAACAATATTCAATGAGTTAGACTGTGGCTGAATCGTACAACTTGTAGAGGTGGAGCTGTAAATTTGTTCTTTGAAACTATTATGTTGACTTGAGTAGACAACTTACAGAAACGGGATCCCTGAAAAATGATTTAACTTCCAAAGACTTGATATTGGCACTTGATGGATGGGCTAGATCAAGTATGTTGCCCCTTACATGGTTTGGGCATGCGACTCAATGAGCAAGGTTGCAAGTCTCCAGCATGTCTCTTAGTTGTCTCGTATCAGAATCGTCATTCATACCACGGTGGAAGTTAAAATCTCCAACAATGAAGAGTTTACAAGGGGATACTACTAAGTTTGCAGGAAATTCAGCAAAATTGTGTAGGAATATTTTAGTTGAGAATCGGCTCCTTGCACTATAAGGAGGCCTGCACAAAACACAAATGTTGGAGAACAGTTGTTCTATTTAAAAGAGAAATCACTACACAAACTCTCAAAAGATGCCCCATTACGGGCAGAGGAGGAGATCCTCCGGATACTATCTCTGAAAATCACAGGAAGTCTTCCGCCAGGTCTAGCTTCACGAGGAGCATGAATAATGTTCTAGTCAGGAAGATCGAGCTAGGTGTTATCGTGTTATGCACAACTTCACGAGACAGCCATAGTTCAATGATGGTAATGATGCCAACAATTTGGTCTGTAAAGTGATCTGTCAAAGGAGCCGTCTTATTACAAACAGACTGAGTATTTATATTGCAAATCTTAAATCTATTAGAATCATACTTTTCTTTCCTCTTTTCTCCATTAGTTAAGGTATATATATATCTGAAGACTAATGGTCAGATACACCTGCAAGAATTAGTGATGCTTGAACTACGTGTACATCAACATCTATATATATTTATTGGAGCATGTTGCTTCTTTTCATTATGAGTACAGTGCTCTGGATTTTCAGCAATATCCCAAAATAAAAGTTGAAACGTGGAATAAAATTTGTAATACAAAGGGAAAACATAGATGCAGCTGGCAACAGGCAAAGTGTACATAAAGGACGTGAGACAAGCAAGCACAGTGTTTGGAGGCTATCTGCAACACAACTGCGTATTTGTCATGAAAGGATTTTTTTCCAGACGAGAAGGGAAATGTACTACTCAAAGGAAATGTACTACTCTAAGGTCAGTTAGAGGTAGCCAAGTGTAGGATGCATTGTTGCATACATTTGCATTTAAGACACACAGTATATGGGTTTTTGTTATGCATGATTTGGGGTTGGCTATTGAATGTAGATAGAAATAGAAATAGCTTGCATACCTAGGAGGTTTTGAATGTTAAGGACCTGGCAAAGAAAGGGTAAAGGGAAGTTGCTTTAGAATAATGGGCAGAACCCTTCAAGTCAGTGCTACGGTGCAGATATTTAGTGCACGAGGTAGATTTATTTAGTAAGGCAGGAGAAACATTTTTATTCAGAGAGACCTTCACGGCGGGGCGAGATAAGCTGTCAGGTCGACGGGGATTTCTACGCAGTCCAGAGACTGACCAAGCGACCAGGATCAAAAGGGACTCACGAGATGGAAGCTGCCCTGCACTAAAGTTATGATCTTGTAAATTGTTTATGATCTGTTGATTTTTGACGCCACGATTTGTAGGCTGAAGATTAAAATGTCATTATACCTTTGTACAACTGTGTTCTGTTGTAGTTTCTGATTAGGTAGCAGTTTAATTAATTTAAAAAAGTCACTCACGTGACAGTATTATCTCGTGCACTAGCTCAGATGGGAGGTAAAATGCAAAGCAACTATTTCGTTAAGCAAGACTGCACTTTTACAACCCTTTTTTAGCTTTTGAAAGCCACTGTAGAGTCGAAATATGTGTATTTAGATATTTGTTTATTTGTGGTTTAGATTCGGAAATACTTTATTTTGCCCAAAGTCGTTGCCACACCAACGCAACTGTTCCGGCGTTAATATGACTTTGAATTACAAGGATTGTTACTAGTCAAACCGTGAGCGAGGAAAGGATATACTTAGATACTGTTACGTCTTTACGTTGTTTCATCAAGATTTACAGCATTTTTCAAAAGATCGGGTGTTACCTTGACAAAAGCTACCATTAAACATAACCATATCCTTGAATAATTCAGACTTTGATTGCAATCAAACAGGTAGCTTGAAAAAGACACTTAGTTCTAAGTACTTTTATCATGGCTGTTATTGGTGCTATAATGTGGAAAACTAATTGTATGTGTATATGACAGCAATAATGCAATAATGCGGCCTGTCCATATTCATGTCTCAACAACATTGCAGTTTACTGGATAGTAATGTTATGACAACCAGTGGGATTAGTGTGTATTCTTCTCTTTTCCTCTTTCTCTTTCTGTCTCTCTCTTACTCTCTCTCTCTCTCTATCTCTCATCCTCATCTTCCCCCGGCCTCTTTCTCTCTTTCTCCCTCTCATCCCTGTCCTCTCCCTTTCTTGTTTCCTCTTTCTCTCCCCTTTCACCTCCGTTCCTTCTTTATCGCAGTGGGGGTGAAATAATCCTCTATGCATGGTAAACACATCTTAATTGTGTGGTATTCATACATTTGTCACAACAGGTCGTTTTTATTAATGTGATATTAACATTTAAAGGCTTATTAGCTTGCAACAAGCGCGAAGGCAGGGGGGGGGGGGGGGGAAGGGGTTGGGGTTACCCCCCCCCCATTCAATTTGTTAATGTGTGTATTTTGGAGCAAAACCCCCACCCTTTTTTTCATTTTTTTAAATACAAAAAATACAAAAAATAAATTATGCCAATGGTTGACCTAAAAAAGAAGACCTAACCCCCCCCCTCCCCCAACGGAGCAAAATATCTAATCTTCAAATTTCGAGACCCCCCCTCCCCCAACGGAGCAAAATATCTAATTTTCAAATTTCGAGACCCCCCCCCAACAAAAAAAGTATCCTCTTACAACACCCCCCACGCTTACAAATCTCTTATTAGCTGCAATTTGTTACAACCCGTTTCCATGCCCGAAATATCCTATTATCCTAAATATTTATTATGCCTGATATTTGAACTGATAAAAATGCATGAAGTATACAATTAGACCTACTACATGCATCTTTATCATGATAAACCTCCATTGTTATGCCCTCAAATTATGGTTGCATTTTCCCTCATATAAATGTATTATTATTTACTTATGTATTCATTTTTATCTATTATGATCATAGTAAAAGATTCTGCAATTCGGCAATGAATAAATTAATATCCTCATGTGTGAGCCCCCTGATTTTTCCCATTACACCATAATAAATAACTCACCGGATACAGTTACATCAGTATAATTGTCAACGAGAATGCCGTGCTGGTTTGAAACGAAACAGATGTAGCGCCCTGTATCTGTATAATTTACAGTTTTGATAACCAGAGAGTAGTTCTCTGTCATGTCACAGCTACCGTCTTCATATCTAGGACCAGTCTTTGCTTCGGGAGTCCACGTCATGAGAGTCGGAGAGGTCCACGGATCATGTCCTTTCTTCCAGAATACAGCGTAAGGCGGTCCAGTGAAACGACATGTCAGGATGCCCGAGCTGCCGCTGACGAGTGTTTTCTTGAGCTCCGTGTAGACTTTGTCATCGGAAATCTCCTGCGAGGCACCAGGAACTTCCGAATAGAGAATATAAAGGGGATATTCGATTGCCATTACCTTCACTCCGCTAAGTTATGTTATTATCAACCAGAAAATCACTATTGTCTTTGCGTAAACGATCATATTTGGTTTAATATTTCAATTTGAGTAATGTTTGAACTTGTTTTAGGCGTAGTCAAATTGTCCAAGCTCAAACACGGTTACGTCAACAACACCGACGACACAACACGGAAAACAGAGTGAACATGATATTACATTACACCGATCGAAAAGACCAGTCGGTTTGCAATCGGTTTGAAATTATTTCGGTTTTTTGGTGTTAATGTGATTTTATAGCACGGCGATTCCTAGGCTATACAAAAAAAAAATCATGATAATTATAAATAGTTGTCGAGATATACAGGTGCCCATTACCGCAAGGGTTCCTGCAATGATTCGGTCTTTCTCAAATAATTGTTAACGTGGTATATAAATGTATATACGTACCACGAGAAACACTAATACATTAATCTACAGAGAAGTAAAACACTTTTCAATACGTGTAAATGTCTTGAAGTACTAGGATAAGTCTATTGCGAACTTACCAATTTCAAGCAATACAAAAACGAATGATACCGCAATCGATATCGCTACTTTTGCGGCCATATTTCTGCTTTCCTCTGTGTGAAGTATGCAATGATTTGCACGTAGACCTCCTGTTTAGATAAACCATATCCGAAGAGGGTTGATTAAAGTTGATACGATTATGTCAATATTTACATTGCAGTCACCCCGAAATGAGTCATAATGTAGAACAAACAGAATAAGGGCAGGTGCAGATCTTCTTCTCGATCCCCTTCCTATTAAATAACGGCCTCTTTGTGTTTAAAATAAAGGTGAATAATACTAGGCTATACCAGGTTTTATTTAGTTAACCACTTCCTATTTTATTGTGTTATGCCTCAGCATTTTTAAACCCTTATGGAGGTGGATTTAGCTCGTGTTGGAATGAAACCGATTTCGATTTAGCTCCTTTTGGAATGAAACATGATATTGTACCGAAACATTTTCATACTTCCTGGTGAAATTTTAGAATGTGATATAGTGCATTCTGTTCCCGTCTAGGAAATGATTATGTTATGTTAAAAACTCAATTTGGATAAAATAAGGATTAAGCTCCTTTTGGAATCAAGCTCTTCCCATATTGCAAGTCGGAGGGAACAATTTGCCGCTCCATTCATAGGGTGGATTCACGATTAACAGCGCCCCCGCCGTTAGCTGCGATAGGGCAATATTTTTAGCTCGCAAGTCGACAACTACTTCAACTACCGCAGCGCAGCAAAATGTTAACTACCAATCAACATGGCAAAAGTTGTCCGACCTGTGTAATTCAATGGGATTTCTTTTTTTTTTTTTTTTTGTAAAATGAATTTATTGATAAATATATGCTTTTGAACAAATCAAACAATCATACACAATCAATTGAAATAATCGTGGCTTCTTAACATAGTTCAAATAAAACATGTTTCGTTTTCTTCAATAACAGTGTTTTCAAAAATGCATAGCTTTTTTGTTTTACAGTTCCTTTCGATCTTTAATCGGTTGTGGATTAGTCTTTTGAAAATACAAAGAATAGAGACTTTAATGAAACATGAGTTTGCGATTTTCTGCTTGCATAAATGTTAAATAAACTGCGTATTTTGCATATATGATAAGAAAATTTAAACTTTTAAATATTTTGTTTTTCAAGTTATAACCTTCAATTAAAACGAACTTGTCAAAAGAAAAATTAACATTGTAAAGTTTTCGAATTATGTCTCCAAATTTTAACCAAAACAATCTTGTGTGCTTGCATTTTACAAATAAATGGAGATTGTCAATGGGATTGATATTTCTGATATCAGCGCACAATTTTACAGTGAATTCCAAATTCGAACCCCAACCATCAAATGATTCTGACTGAAAAATATAGTCTGGTATTGGGCGCATATATGGTCATTTTGAGACCAAAACGTGACCGAAGTGATGATGATTGGCCATTTTTTGTAGCAATAGGGCTTATTCTTACGTAGAATAGGCCTATCTTATCTCGTTTGCTGATAATAACAATGGGAATTGTGCCCCTGACCAAAAGTGACCATAATGGTCAAACCAATACATTTTGGAACCAGCGCAGAATTTCAGCCCGGGTAAGTTACTTAAACTTTCCCTACCAAAAAATATGATCATATTTCCTTTACTCTTAGGTTATACGAAATGCTGTCGCTGATATTTGTGTAGACTTGTTCCCATGATGCATCACGTGAAATGAAGTAAATAATGGGTGTCGTTGCATGGCGCTGTATAGAGTGAATCCACCGTATTGACATTTGAGCGTGTAAGCATGCGAGTGTCACAACTATCTCTTTCTACAAGCTATGTAACAAATAAAATGAAAATAAGGATTATAAGCCGCAAGTCCTAATGATCGAAGAAGTTATACAATATCATCTAGTTTGAAAGACCACGATACAATGATCTCTGTCTAGTGCGTTGAGATCAGTTGAATGTACTGCGCTCAATTAACCACATCCTTACCAAAAGGAGCACTGTTTTGGACAATCCTCTATGTGTAAGCTTACGAGCACACACACACACACACACGCACACACACACACCACTACACGATTATGGTGCAAATCGTGGACCAAGTTTAGTACTTGTGTGTGTGTGCGTAGGTAATCGCCCACCACCGCGGACCACTCCATAGAAAACTACATCAAACCGCGGACGTACCTGCTATGGGATGATCAGGTAGCGAGCGCCTCTCCCGCGCAGTCATCGAAGGGGGCGCTGTGACATTTCGCGATCCCCTTAGGATTGATCCAGTTGATGTTGCCTACACGCTGTGACATCTAATATTCAAACGCCCCCTACGTCGTAAATTTGATACGGCGGAACCGGTATCGCAACCGTGGACGGTCCCATATTGCAGGTACGTCCGCGGTTTGAGGTAGTTTTCTATGGAGTGGTCCGCGGTTGCTGGCGTTTACCTACGCACACACACGCTAACACACACACACACACACTTACGCACACACCAACACATAACAATAATTTTTTTTTTTACACTATTCTCTTTATTGACAAGGTATACCAGATTGAATTCTTACTACTACCATACAAATGAGGTGGATACATCTTACCCACATTTTTTACAATATTGTATTACCTTGGCGTTCGTTTTTTCTATTATGATGTAAATGCAGCAGGCTGATATTTGTTTAGTCATATCATTTGCAATACGCTACTGGCAAAGTCACTATTGACACTGGAATACATTTGATAAGCTGGTTGTTGCCAAATATGAAAAAATGGCCTTTGGAATCGTATCATATCCATAAAATAAGTCAATGAAAAATATACACGTTGAACCTCTTATCGCGACTTTACATGATAACACAGGATAATCAGTGTTTAGTTATCATGGATTATGGAAAGATCACTGCTAATTACATATTGTCATGACATTACAAACCCAATGACTCAACGGATAGACATATATGTGATTTCATTTCATAACGCGGATTTAAAATTTGCTGTTTGCCTTTCCACTGTAGATATTTATTATATATTTCCTCACATGGAAGAACAATTTCAATGTAACAATAATTCTTTTTTTGAAATCCAGCATTCATTAGATTGATATAGGTAATATCGAAATAGTTCTTGTTTCCTTCTACTACTTAAGTAGAACTTAACTTACAATACAATGAGCAGGCTTTCGCATATTTGCTATAAGAATATATAGGTAGCCAGCTTGAACAAACACGAAAAGTCGCTCAGTGGGGGGGGGGGGGGGGGGGGGGGGGGGGGGGGGGGGGAGGGGGGTAAGCGGACACTTTTTTTTTTTTTTTTTGGTCTCGAAATTTGGAAATTTGACATTTTTCTTCGTTGGGGGGGGGGGGGGTGAGGTCACCTTTTTTAGGTTAGCCGTGGGCATTTTTTTTTTTTTTTTTTTTTTTTTTTTAATTAAAAAAAAAAAAAAAAAATGGTTTTAGGTTTTTTTTAGTGGGGTTTACACACATAAAAATACCAAAGGGGGGGGGGGGGTTTGAACCCCCCAAACCCCCCCTGCGTACGCCCCTGCAATCAAGTGGGGGGGGGGGGGGGGGGAGTAGCACTGTAAGACAAAATTCCCTCAACCATAATTCAGATTATAATTTTTTTAAAATAATAACTCTACGGAATGACGCAGTATAAATGAATTCCTACCTAACATTCAGAGACACAAATATATGAATTGATATCAAGGTTCAACACACCTCAGTACTATATACTCATTCGTTCTTTTCAAATCAATTAATATATTTCTATAAAAGGAAACAGTATTTGGAACAAACTATCTCTGAAAATTAAACAGGTTGCAAGTGCAACAGAACCTATCAAAATTAAACAGTATGCGACAGTTAATAGTTTAATGCTTAATCTGGAACTTCGCATGATGCAATAGATTTTTACATAATAATCGCCCCTTTTTGTTTCTTTGCAGTTCCAATCGATATTCTCATTGCCTTTTGTATTAATTTGCATTAGTCGACGGATACCTAAGAGTTTCTGACGATTCAATCTTAACAACATTTAGTGTGTTTTATCCTGCCTATTCTTTGTAACATAAAAAAAATGTATTCTTTGAATTTGCATGTCTTTTATAGTATACAAATGATGCATGCGCATGAGTTCATTATACGATCTATCCGCACTCGAGTTGAGGCTGTGTGATATATACACACAGCATCAACGAGGGCGGATAGATCGTATAATGAACGAATGAGAACATGCATCATTTGTTTTATACAACGAAACTCCTAGATCCTTGTTATTTCATGTAAAAATAATTAATTCAAGATTTTTTCGTGACAGTTTATGGCTGACAAATAAATCTCAAGTTTTAATAAGTCTCAATTTAGTGCGCACACATAAGTATAGCCAAAGACGTTTAAATATAATTACTAGACGGAAAGCAGCACGCGCGGAAACCATGCAGATGAATGGGATTAGGCTCCGCCTCTTTTGGATCATTTGAAGACAAAATAAGCCCCCGAGGCGGCTCTTTGATTGGATATGAGCCTCATGAATATGTATTTTATCGATAGTATCGTTTAAGAAACCGGATAATATATTTGACCTCATTGCGTCACTTTAATTATGCAGATTTATGCACGACGCTAATATACACTCGCAAAAACCGAGAAGAGTAAGTTCATTGAGAATGGGTGAGTAATTGATTGAAATATGAGTAGATTAAGTGAATTTAGTCATCAATTTTGAAAAAGCTGCAATAGTCTTCGTGATGTACGGTAATTTCTTTACATTTGGAGACAGTTCTCAACAGATTTTTGGGGAAAAGACTAGTTAAATATTGCTCTTGAAATTGCACTTTGATTTTCATCGTCATGAAGTAGTTTGACTGCGGTTTGCCGTCATTTCACCCTAGTACTCCGGTTAGGGCCCCGGGGTTCCGGCAGGCCCACCCCTGGGAATTTCGGTGCTCATCTGCATCAAGATCAAACTGTTTTATTCCAGATTTGATCGTCATCATGAATCTAATTCACCCATCATCGATTTAATTTAAATCTAGATTTAACGTTACACCTTAAAATAATCTACGAAGCATGATTTTTTTGATAATCCAAGTGGATTAACCCTTGTTAAAATCTTTAGTAGATGTGGACTCTGATGGCTTTACACTTATCAATATCATTATCAGTGCCATCCGTTCGTTCAGTTGCATCAACATGACGAAGCGACTCGGAAAGTACGGATCGAGCATCATTTTTTACCACTTGGAGATCATCTTTTACCACTTGGAATTGCATATATTCGTGTGAATCATCTCAATATGTTGCTATTTTTCTGCTGAGCTGATATCCAGTATTCTTGCCACTTCTCTAGAACTTATATCGTAAGTTTATATATTGCATGTTTTTTACGACTCTTCGTCTCCGATATACGTAGTCCCAGACATGGCAAGTAAAGTACGTTCGAATAAATATCATGGTAAACCTGGAGAAAAAACTTTTAAGTACAAACTGCCCAAAGGGATTACAAGTGGAAGTATTTCCTTTTCACTCAGCCTAATTTTCAATTGCCATAAATCTGTGCCCCAGGGGCTTTCGCCGACAGACTTTTATTTGGGCGAACTATCACAAATTTATCCCGATTTGAACATTGAGATAGGTCGCCATTTTGTAATCATCGGCGAACCTGATCGTACGAACCATTCAACATCTTCAATGTCTAACAATAGTTCTATTGTCAGTATCAACAATGATGAAAGCACTCAAAGTGAGGATCACGACCCTGTACGAAACTGCATGTTATGTAACTTGATGTGTGACGTAACAGAGAGCATTTGTATGAAATGCAGATGTATCAATCAACGACTTGATCAACTTACAATGGATATGAAACAGGTTAAGCACGCCATTGTCGCTATGCTTGACAACCCACAGTCAAACACGTCATCATCTCAACGACCTCCATTTTCAAGCACCCGCCAAACGTCACAACCGTCACCCCCAGGCACATCCAGTCTACCAGTCCATCCTCCAAGGCCACGGGAGGGACCATCATCATCTCAACCCCCAGGGATACCATCTCGATCTTCTTTTCCTCAGGCTGCCCCAGCTCCCGTACCCTCCCAAGCCGCCACAGCTGAACTCTACCAGTACGCCTTCCCTCCGCTACGCCCATCGAGCTACATTAATCCTCCATACCCGCCAAAACCTCATCCGAACGCCTACGCACCATCGCATCATCTTTCACCCCCGAGGATGTTCGAGAACCCCCAGCCACCACGCTCCACATTTCAACCATCAATGTTCACGCCAAGACAACGATCAACTACCGCGACGCGTTTTGGTCCCTATGGAAACAGAGAATATGCATCAGGGATGTTCGAGAACCCCCAGCCACCACCACGCTCCACTTTTCAACCATCAAGGTTCACGCCAAGACAACGATCAACTACCGCGACGCGTTTTGGTCCCTATGGAAACAGAGAATATGCATCAGTAGTCCGCGGAACATCTACAATGTACGGGACATGTTGCGAATACTGCGGTGAACCCAATCATAGAGCTCACACTTGTCGACATGGAATCCAACTCCAATGTCGCCGATGTAACCAGCTTGGTCACAAAGAGAAGTATTGCACTTATTAAAAGACTGGCCAAGAAGAGAGTGCCAATGTTGGTCACTCGCCTGTGCACCTCGACGAGCCTAATATTAAAACATGTACTCCATATTTCGAACATGACAATAAAAATAATCCAAACAATCTAAAATGTATATCCTTAAATGCAAGAAGCGTTGTGAATAAGATCGACGAAATAAGAACAATTATTGAACATGATAAACCTGATGTGTTTTGTATTACGGAGACTCATTTATGTCCGGAAATTTTATCTTCTGAGATATTTCCCCAAAATTTTAAGGTAGTACGAAAAGATAGGAATAGACATGGTGGAGGAATTCTTATAGCATATCATAATATTTTGTCAGTACTCCATAGAGAAGACCTTGAGACAAACTGCGAAGTTATTTGGTGTGAATTATTTTTTAAAGAAACAAAATCTATTCTTCTTGGAGTTTTTTATAGACCTCCAAACAGTAAAATAGAAAGTATTTATGAATTTGAAAAATCTATGTCATTAATAACTCATAATGGTAAAAAAATATGCAATGTTATTCTGACAGGAGATTTTAATTTACCAAGTTTGAAATGGGTAAACGGATATAATGTCACATCCGAAAACTCGGAGTTAACAAAATATTTTATGTCGGTTATTGACAACAATTTTCTATATCAACATGTAAGTCAACCAACAAGAATTACCGATAAGACTTGTAACATACTAGATTTATTATTTACGTCTCATCCATCAGATGTGTCTAAAGTTAATATAATTCCTGGTATAAGTGACCATGAGGCTATAAGTTTCATTATTTGTTGTATGAATAACAGTGAATTAAAAAAGAAACATATATATTTTTATTCTAAAGCTAATTTTGAACAATTCCGAAAAGATTTGAAAGAAGCACCTTTATCTGAGGAAAGCAGAGATGTTAATGTGAAAGAATATTGGCAGTTGATTAAATCTACAATAATAAAGATTTGTGATGCAAATGTTCCGCATGGTAATTTAAGAAAAGGATCAAATGCTCCGTGGGTAGATAAGGATTTAAGGAAATTGATGAGAAAAAGAAAAAGAGCGTTTAAGAAAGCTAAAAGAACAACTAAGAGAACCCATTGGGAAAAATACAGACAGTTGAGAAAAGAAGTAAAAAAGAAAGTTAAATTGAATTATGTGAATTATTTACGCAATGATATATGCAATAGTCTTAAACGTAATCCTAAACTTTTTTGGAATTTTATTAAGTCCAGAAAGTGTGACCGTGGTAGGATAGATTGCTTAAATGTCAGTGGTAGAATTATTACTGAAGATCAACAAAAAGCTGATGTTTTTAATGAACAATTTAATCAAATTTTCAGTAATCGTGAAACCCTTTCCCAGCCCGAATCAAATAGTAATGCTCCTATTATGGAGGATATTCAATGTACCGAAGCTGAAGTCTTAAAGTTGTTAAAGAATGTAGACATTTCAAAAGCGCAAGGACCCGATGAATTAGCCCCATGTTTGTTGAAAGAAGGTGCAGAACAATTGGCACCTGCTCTTTGTAAACTTTTTAATCTGTCTTTGTCATCAGGTGTATTGCCAGCCGATTGGCAAAAAGCTAATATATGTCCATTGTATAAAAAGGGTAACAAACAGGATCCGGGTAATTATCGCCCTATATCTCTTACGTCCATTACATGCAAGATCTTAGAACGCATAATTTGTAAACGTCTTATTGAACATTTTAATGAAAATAATATACTATGTGACAATCAACATGGTTTTCGGGAAAAAAGAAGTTGTGAAACACAACTTATAGAAGCAATTAATGATTGGAGTTATAATATGGAGTCTGGTTCAAGCGTCCACATTGCTTTCCTTGATTTTGCAAAGGCGTTTGATAGTGTACCTCACGACCTTTTAAGAACAAAACTTGAAATGTATGGTGTAAGATCTCAAAATTTAGAATGGATAATGAATTTTTTACAGAATAGATATCAAAGGGTGGTTATAAATGGCGAATGTTCTTCATGGATCAAAGTTAAATCAGGCGTTCCGCAAGGAACAATTTTAGGCCCGATATTGTTTTTATGTTTCATTAATGATATGCCTAATAATATTTCATCAACTATTCGATTATATGCGGACGATTGTATATTGTACCGTCCAATTTTCAATGTAGATGATTGCAAGATATTACAAAATGATTTAGAAGTTTTAAGTAAATGGTCTGAAACATGGATGCTCGACTTTAATGTATCAAAGTGTAAAACTATGAAAATGTCTCGAAAGCTTCACGATATAACATATAATTATTCTCTCAATGGACAGGAGTTAACAAATGTAAAGTCTGAAAAATACTTAGGTCTTGTAATAAATGATTCTTTAAACTGGAACGACCATTGCACTGACTTATATACAAAATGTAACAGGATCATGGGAATTATAAGACGGAATTTTGTTAATTGTCCAAAGTCTATTTTAAAAAGTCTTTTTGAATCACTAATTCGCTCACGTTTAGAATATTGTTGTACAGCATGGGATCCCTATAGAAACACACACAAAGAGAGGATTGAACGTATTCAAAAACGTTACGTAAGGATGATGTGTAAGGATTGGTCTACGAGTTATAACGTGTTATTACAAAATGTCAAAATGAATTTATTAGAAAAAAGACGAAAGTACCATAGACTTGTTTTTTACTATAAGATTGTAAATAACTTGATTAATGTAGGAGAAGTAAATAGGTGCACACGAGCGAACAGAATAGGAAGAAATGATAATACTTTTAAGATGCACGTTCCATATGCCAGAACAGACTATTATATGAAATCCTTTTATCCCCAAACAATTAATGAATGGAATCAACTCCCACAAACAGTAGTAAACAGTCAATCGCTAAATACCTTTAAATCGGCTCTGGTAAAACATCTCAATCTAGATTTTTGAAATAGAAGTGTCTTGCAATTTCTAACTTGTATTTCTGTTGTTGTATTTATATTGAACTATAACCTATGTCATGCTTCGATATTTTATGTATCAGTATTTACTGTGTAATTATGTATGCCATTTTATTGTCCATATCTGGGTTGCAAACCTGTATGGGTTTTTCTAAACCTTGTTTTGTAACCCAAGACATGTATATATTTTTATATTGTCTGAATAAAATCAAATCAAATCATCGGGACGCGGTGCGCTTGTCAACTTTATTTAGGCCTAGATCTAGACCAAAATTATCTGTGACCATTGATAATCAAACAACTCCAAATCCTATTCATTAAGATGTAAACCTGAAACTTATTAATAAAAAATATTTAAAAAACATCAACACTAGGATTTGTTTATTTAATATTTAGATTTTGTGTGGGTCCAGCATGCTTGTCAAGTTGTCATTATTTATAATTAATAGAGTCTAGACCTAGGCCTACTAGATCTAGACCCTTGCTATCAGTGGCGTACGCAGGCTTTTTTCAAGGGGGGGGGGGGGGTGGGGGGGGGGGGGGGGGTTAACATTTTGAAATCGGGCCAAAAACTTCGCAACGACCCAGCCAGCCGGGGGGGGGGTATGAGGACTTTTTTTTTGGGGGGGGGGAGTCATCTTTTTTAGGTCATCCATTAGGATTTTTTTTTTTTTTTTTTAATTAATTCTTTTAATATATTAGACTCTAGAGATTTTTTTTTCTTCTCCAAATTGTGCAGTTCATGTTGATAAATCTATTTGTTTGTGTAAGAGAAGACCCCTAGTCCACAATTATGTTTACTTATGTAGTCCACTTCTTCTTGTCTTAATAAACCAATTCTACTTAAGACTACTTTATATGTATAGGCCATATAAAGCACTTTTTTCAGGAACAAGTTAAATCTTCCATTTAATTTTAATTTGTACTGTGGTCCATTAAATTGAAATGTTGATTTCCACACCATATTAAAATTAAGGCCAACCATGACATGAAAAATAGCTTTCATGCTAGATCTATTTTTATTTTGTTAAGGAGAAAGGGACGCCTTGATTGTCATATTGATTTTGTTTTATTTTTGTTCCAACAGATTGAAACTGATGAAGAGCTGGAAGGAGTTAACTGATGAGTAGACATTACAACATTTCTTATATTTGCAAGATGAAGCTGAAAGTCCCATGCAGGTAAACATTAAACGACCACCTATTAATTCACTAAAAAGGAAATGGAACTAAGTTTATGTTGCAAGCGTATAGTGTGGAGGGTATATTTTATTCTAGTTCTGCACTTAGCACACAAATATTGATATCTTTCCTTTCTTTGTTTACAAAGGGAATTTGTCCTTATTTACAGGAGGTCCTGTGTGAAGAACAACAATGTCTAATGCACATTCAAAGCACGACATGATCATACATGTAGGGTAAACACAGGAACCCTCATCTCTTTTTTTTTGTAAGTGGTCCTTTTACTTCTTGAGCAATGCAGATGAAGAAGAACACAAAATAAAATTAATGAACGTCTGTTTATAGGATGTATTATGGTTGATGTGTATCCATTATTATCACTTTTAAATTGAAGTACCTACATTGTCTTCTCTCATGTAGGATGATGCTTCTCTACAGTGGATGATGAAGGCATGCTGGTTTACAAACTCAGGAGAGTAACAAATAACAGCTATTGACAGGATCATATCTAGAGATGCGAGCCTACTATACACTTCATACTAGCAAGTGTGCTAATATACATGCAGGTACCCCAAATAAACTATTGTGGAACACATCATGTAGAAAGTTATAGATCTGACAAATATATTTTTCATTGTCCATTGACTTGTAAAAGAATACTTGACTGAATATCACAATTGTGATTTAGATTAAAAATAAAATGTCAATATACATGAAATATAAGTCTACATAACGTATGTTTCAATAGCATTATTTCCAGTACATTCTCTGTTCCAAGTTGTTTGGTCATTTTATGTCCCATACTTAACCGAGTATTATTATATATAGAAGTTTTGACGTTTCATTAAATTATTAGATAAAGAGGACGATTCGTCGTACCGTTTTCGACTCTTAATAAGCCCTATTTATCTTAATTCAGTTTCCCCCTCTCGCGCGAAGCGCGAAAGCTTTGACGTTTCCTCATATTATTAGAGAAAGAACAAGATTCGTTGTACCGTTTTCGACTCTAAATAAGCCCTATCAATTTTGTCTGAATTCAGTTTTTCCCCTCTCGCGCGAAGCGCGTAAACTTTGACGTTTCCTTAAATTATTAGAGAAAGAAGACGATTCGTTATACCGTTCTCGACTCGTGTAAATGAAGTTTTCCCCTCCTGTGCGAAGCGCGGAATTTTTGGCGTTTCATCACAATATAGAGTAAGTAAAACGATTCATCGTACCGTCTTCGACTCTTATTAAGCCCTATTTATCTGAATTCAGTTTCCCTATTCTCGCGCAAAGCGCGGAAGTTTTGACGTTTCATTAAATTATTAGAGAAAGAAGACGATTCGTCGTACCGTTTTCGACTCTTAATCAGCCTTATTCATCTGAATTCAGTTTCCCCCTCTCGCGCGAAGCGCAAAAGCTTTGACGTTTCCATAAATTATTAGGGAAAGAAGACGATTCGTTGTACCGTTCTCGACTCGTGCTAATAAAGTTTTCCCCTTCCGCGCAAAGCGCGGAATTTTTGGCGTTTCAACACAATATAGAGAAAGGAAGATGATTCCTCGTACCGTTGTTGACTCTTAAACCTTGTTTGAATTTAGTTTCCCCGAAAATTGTAAACCTCTGATTTCTTTAGCTGATATTATAGGAAAGTGAAACTTCAAGAAAATACAAGTATTGTAGTTGTAGTTACTCTCGAAGTCGTCACTGCGGATAAGAAGTCACAGTTCGTAGGGATAAATGTATATTGTCGGTCGACCGACAATATACATCTCACCGACTTCAAACTTCTGCAATGATATAATACACGAGGATCGAGCAAGAATACCGACAAAGCTGACCCGACACAGCAACATATTTTCCCTTGTCTTTCTTGCTCCCTCGACGAAACGACTCCACCCAACAACCCCCTTCTCTCTTTTACTCCCACTCCTCCTCTCTCAGACTCTTACCTCCCCTCTCTCTCCTCTCTTTCATCCCCCGTTTCTATTGTTTCCCTTTCACTCTTTATTCTTCTTTTTTTCTTTTCCTTTCTTTCCTTTCTTTTCTTTCTTTCCTCTCCTCCCTCTTTTTCTTTTTTCTCTTTCTTTCTTCTTTTTTCTTTCCTTTCTTTTCCTTTCTTTCCTTTCTTTTCCTTTCTTTCTTTTCTTTTCCTTTTCTTTTTTCTTTTCTTTCCCTTTCTCTCTCTTTTTTCCCTCTCTTTTTTTCCCTCTCTTTTTTCCTCTCTTTTTTCCCCTCTCTTTTTTTCCCTCTCTTTCTCCCCCTCCCCCTTTCTCTTTTTCCCGACGGCAGCGCAATTTTACAGACAATATCCTGACAGGTGGGGGGGGGGGGGGGTCGCAACCCCCCACACCCCCCCCCCCCTTTGGCGACGCCCCTGATTACATATCGTTATGATATCACAAACACAATAACCAATGATTCACCGGATATATTTGACTTGCTGACGTCTTGCGGTCCGCCTATCCACTGTTCATATTTATTATATATTCGCTCACACGAAAGAAAGAATTTGATTTAAAAACAATTCCTTAAAATAAACATCAAATATTGATGTAAGTGTAATGCGTGATATTGAAAATAGTTTCTTTTGTCTGCTACTACTACTCGCTGTTACAATATCATCAGCGGCACGCTTTCGCATATTATAAGAACATAGTCATAGAAATTAGAAAAAAAGTTAGAACAAAACAAGGATATATGTTTGCTCATACGCAGCAAATACATACTGTACACTTATTTGTAAGAGAATGAAAATACAGGCATTGCTTAACTGATACACTGACAATAACGTGATTGTGCAACTAGTGTTGTTTATTCTCTTGTACTACTTGGGCTTACTGTTTTAGTGTTAAATATTTTTCATTCTATGAGAAAAAAATATTATTGATTGTGGTATGCATAAACATGAGAAAAATAAGTGGGTGGGGGGGGGGGGGGAGCATTGTAAGACAGTTGTACAGAAATGTCCCCATAAGCAGCCATCATGTTTGTAAATAAATAAATCTACAGAATGACGCACTATAAAATTATTCTTATCTATCATTTAGAGAAACAAGAATATTGATGGATATCAAGATTTCGACACACACTCAGTACTATATTCTCATTCGTCTTTTTCAAATCGAGTAATATTTTTCTATGTAAAGGGATCAGTATTTGGAACAAACTTATCTCCAAAAATTAAACAGTTTGCAAGAACAACAGGACCTCATTGATGAATATGCGACGGTAAAGAGTTTGAAGCTCAATCTAGAACTTCACATGATGCAAAAGCTTTGAACATTAATAATGAAACCTCATGAATTTGAGGTGAAGGAAACATTTATTTATTTGAACTTTGTAATTCCAATAAATATTTGGCATTGTCTTCGTCTTTTGTATTAACTTGCATTGTCTGCAAACGATTTTGATGATCCAACCACTTTAATTACATTTAGTTTGTTTTCTCCTGCCTATATTTTGTAAGATTTTTGAATTCACATTGTTTGAATTGACATGTCTTTTATGGTGGTGATTTACCTCTACGTTACTTCGTAAAAAGGGTTCATATTATAACGTATACACAACATTTTTCTAAACTTAAAACAGTTGCGACATCTTTAAGATACGTCTTTTGTCAGTGAAGTCTGTCGATACACGAAATATATGTATATTTTATGATAATTATATCTAAGCAATAGTGAACATTCTGATTAAAATTATCTGATAAATCTTATTTTTCTTAAAAAATACCTAGGCCAAAGATAATATGCTGATTTTGAAACTATATAAAGGAATACAAAAAGCTAGCCTGTGGTATGATTATGTTAATTTTGCTATACTACCTAAACAAAGATAGGGTTTGAGCTATCATCCATAGATCAGTAAAACAATTTAGTTCATATATATGTGTCTTAACAATGAGTGAGCAACATATCTTGCTCAACCATACAAATTATGCAATGATATACATGCATTAATGTATTCTAAATGAATCAATTTAGGAATGAGGGAAATAAACTAGTACTTCGTTGAAGAAACTCACAAAATCATTTTGGACATTTTTTTAAGTACACATTTTTCCGTTGAGTTAATCATAATTTAAGTGTTCCCAAAAACATTGTTATGAATCCCACTGAGCTACTAATGTTTTAGTGGTCGTTACGATATTGTCACAAACTCCATTGAGTTAATAATGATTTGATTGTTCCTTATAATGTTCCTTACAATATTGTTTTAAATTTCCCACAAATTACAGACGATATTATTTTTATTAACATTATTATAACAATAAAACAGCTGTTAAATCAATGGAAACAGAGAAATCTTATTTATACATCACAAGTTGTGTCTTGTCCTAAAGAGATAATTAAGGAGCTCGATAAGTTATTTTTTTGGATTTCCTATGGAAAGGTAGACCTGCAAAGGTTATGAGGTCAAATGTATTAAATAGTATACAATAAGGTGGTTTAGATATGTTAGATGTTCAAACAAAAGTTGCATCGTTGATATGAATTGGTTTTGTAAATACTTAAGCGATGAGTTAAATGCAGTTTGCAAATGTATGTTTGACTATTGGTTTGAAAAACGTGGTGGTATGAAAGTTAAAATGAATTGTAAATATAACATTAAAAACGTAACTTTTTTGGAAAACAAGATGCCTCATTTCTACTATAATTTAATTATGACCTCTTTCTTTTTTAAAAGCTTCTACAAGAAGGCTCGAGCAGGTACTTTTGAAAGCTATCGTAGAAATGATTTGGATGAATAAAAATGTAATGTATAAAGGGAAAAATAATGCTTTAAAAAAATAGGAATTGGAAACATTCTGACATTTTTGTTGTTGGGGATTTAATGGATGGTACAGGTTTTCTACCAGTTGATGAGTTAGGTACGAAGGTATTATTTAAGGATGAAAGGTGGTAAAGTCAATATGCACGTATTAGAAGAGCGATTCAATCACTTGGGAATATCTTAGTACTGGCGGATGCGAATGTACATATGAAATTTAGATCCAAATCTTTTGTATATAATGATATGAAATTGGTTGATGATATGATTTCAGGAAGACAGTTGACAGTTAAAAGAATATATCATGTGTCGATTAAAACAAAAATCGAAGAACCTAGAGCGGAGGAATTTTGGCGTAATGCTTTAGGAATTGAATCTTTACCTGCACGGTCAGATGTTTCGATATTTAAGTTAAAAGCTATAAAAGACACTTTACTGATGAATTCAAATTTCAAATTCATGTACAACATTTTTACAATACCAAATAATTTGTTTAAATGAAACGTAAATGCCACTGAGCAATGTTATCATTGTAATCAACCAGGTGATTGTATGCATATATTCTTTTTTTGTAACGAAGTATTGGAAAGAAGTTGAAAAGAATATAACAACATATTTTATGTCTAATTTTAATTTCAACCATGTCATTTATTTGATATTATTTCGAATTATCAAATTTTTACTATTTACACAAGTTTTGTCGGAAAAGAAAACTAAAACAAAAGAACAAAACAGAGAATTCTTCATATTTTGTTTTACCTCTTAAATTATCGTTTACAGACAGAAGAAAATATTTGAGTAGAAAACCTTCAGAAATGGAGGCAAATGCTGAAACTGTGAGGATGAATATATTAATATGAGGAAATAAAGAAGACCAGATATGGTTATTTAACACACGCACACACACACACACACAACACAAAAATATTATAAATGCCAATGGCAATGAATTACTTTAGCATTCTTTACAATGTTTTCATATCTTTCAATTGCGTAACTAATTTTTTAAGTTTAAGTTACAATGTTGTCATGTGTTTCTCCCAACAATTACAATACTTGTTCTATGTTCATGATCTCCCGCGCTAGGTCAAGAAAGCCTTGATCTACGAGTTCATCGTTGAAATCTCGGCGTACCTCTGAGGTTTCTTTGAGCTTCACGGCATGCATTAGGAAATTCTTGACCGAGCTTTCCGTCTCCTTTATCCAGTCTACCAACCAGTCACAGATCCATTGTGACGTAATATCAGACGACTGGAGCCATTTTTTCTTATGCTGCTTGCTCTGCAGCAGACGCTCCAGCGATGTTCGCTGGGATCCATCCATTCCATCCAGCATATCCTGGACGAAATCGATGCTTGTCTCTCTGCTCTGATATCGACCTGTCAAACATTTGAAATCATCAGATTAATTTACACAATTCGGGATATCTTACTATGTATTATATTCTTAATTCTGTGTTTTCACTAAGAAGTTTAACATATTTATTCAGATAAGTTAACTGCAATATTTGTGTAAAACATAATGGCAACTTTAATGCTTTATTTAGGTATAATATATTTGTATCGTCCATTACCAAAGGAGAAAAAGAAATGCTGCGTAAATAAGCATTTTAGAATAAATTAAAGGCTTATTATTTTCATCCCTTTCACATGTTTTAAAGAATTCTTGTCTAGAGTCCACTTCGCTAAGATTTCAATGCATCAAAATACCTTTGATTACTGCAGCCACAAGATGTGTTTTGTTTATCTTCTGTAAGCCTTCTGCTAAGACTACACGGTGATCGATTAAACCGGGACACATCCTCTTTTTCCAAATCTTCAACAGAGGAAGTACGGAAGCCACGTTACTGTCGGGTATATCTCCGTCGGTCAGCTCGAGCATTCTCTGTAGATCAGCTAGATCCTTCTCACGTAGGCCCACTGCTGAGTTGCTCTTGATTTCATTGTTGATATCGTCTGGTTCTTTATCGAAATTCTTAGTGCTGACGTCTCTCCCATCATCGTTTTTTTCTGTTTCGCATTCATCTATTAAGGTCTGACTCGCACCAAGCTGTAATGTCTTCTGATAATCGCTCTGTAATTCTGCTTTTTCTTCATCGTCGATTGAAGGAAGCAAATCAATTTCGACGATTTGGTCGTTTTCAGGTTTCTTTACTGTATTCCTTTCTTCGTTCGTCTCAGTTACTTCCACCTCAACCTTTGTCTCGTCATCTTCGACTACTGCCGTTACTAAAGCAAATAATTCTCCATAACTGGGTTCAAAGGCTTGAAGAAAAGAAATAAAGAGAAATCTGCAACTAATGCTTTTCGTCCAACCAACAAGGGAACATGTTAGTTGATACAATATAAATGTCATATATAAGATGGACAACGTTTCATGTAAAAATAACAATAGTAATGTTCTTCTACAGTCTAGTAACTTAAGGCCGGTAGAATGAGGCTTGGTACCTTTTTTCTATCTTTAATTGGGGGGGGGGGGGGGGTGGCTGGTATTATTCTGATATTACGATGATACCATAACTTAAATCACATACATAGGCTATTCGTTGGATTGTTTCTTGTTAACATTTCATGGGATAACACAAATGCTGAGACTCTTGAAAAACAGGGAAAAGAGGCTTCTTACCAAAGTTAAACCGTTTCGTGGCGTTCGGATATCCAGCCTTGTCCAGAATACTGGAAAGAGATCGTCTAATTGGTGTGAACAAGGAAGTACTATCAATCAATTTGACTAACGTCAAAAGTAGACTGATAGTACCGAGTCCAAGGTGGGAGGAACGGAAGTCTTGTCTGTAAGATGTAAACTTGGACCCGGTGACTCCAAGGGCATCGGCAAGAGGGCGAAAGTCTTCTATTATCATATCGAGCGCCAGATCGACCAGTTCAGCTTTGTAGATTAATGTAGGTTTGGGACGTGCCTGCACAACTGTGACAAAAATATAAGTTCTAAACAAAAAACACCAGCTTTTCTGTGCAAATAGAATCAAGCCAAACATAAACTAATCTATTTACCAGTAATTTTCATCTTCATTTATACAGTTTACGACCTGAAAGGGTATTGAGAGCCACGATTAGTTGATAATGTGTCTGCCTAAAGGATTACAGGACCATAAATAAGAATAGTGCAAATTCTCCAATCCCTTGAAGCGCTTCTTACATAGAAAATCTGACATTGTCCGCTGTCTTTTATTATCTAAATAATTCATTTTTAATGCTAATATTTGCTCATTATTATTGACTATACCCACCATCATAATTGATTGTTTCCACTGCTTTCGAAAATATTTCGTTTTTCTCTTCCTGTCTTATAGCTGGCCACTTCTCGTCAGACTCTTTTCCAGCATCTTGGGGAATTGAAATATGTTAATAATTCAATAATAAATTAATCTAACATTGCTGTTCTGACAATGTTTATTAAATATGTATTTTTTTGATATACAAATAAACACGATATGACTGTATATAGTTTGTGGTGAATCTCCGTACTACGAAGTGCAGTGGCTTCTAACTTCTCAAATTAATATCTGTATGTAAAATGTTATTGGCTCACCCGACTTTGTTTAATCGATTTTACAAAAATAGAACAGTTATATGGGGTCATTACGTAAGTTCTACACTTACAGAAATAAGAAACTGGTCAAGTTCAACACGTCTTTAGCTCTCCTTCGAAACAGTATACAAATATACACTGCCTTGAGAGGTTCTGGTGAAAACTATGCGCAAGAGGTGACTCCAATAGTACTATCCAATAGTACTATTTGCTGAGGGGCGCAGCCCCGAAGCAAATGGTACTTTTAGGAGTCATCGAGGCCCATAGTTTAACCAGTACCTCGAATAGAAGGCATGGTATATTTGTTTTATATCCTGCATCAAAAATGTATTTAAAAAAAAAAAAAAAAAAAGGTCAATTTTTATCTAAAAAGATTTAAAATATTTTGTTTTCATTAAATTAAGATTTGAAAACAAAAATGATTCAATTAAAAAAAAAAAAAAATCACATTTTTTTTTCAACTCCCAAATAGTAAACCAAAATAGTACTCTCATATAGTACTTTCTAAAAATAGGTCAAATATTTCTGGTCATGTGACGAGCTCTCAACCAATCAAAAGCCAACAAATTTTTGATGCAGGATATAATAAAGACTATGCATTATAATATCAACATACTGTTGGTCCTATTTGCTTTATCAATCGATCAATCTTACAATATGACAAACCAAACTTTAAAAAAACCAATCGGCTCATATCTTTAATCTTAATTTGAAAACTAGTTGAATCATTTGAAATGAACTGATATAAAACTGAATTACATTACCCTTGTCATCCTTCCTCCGATTGAGCTCATTAGCTGCACGCTGTAGGCGGCATCTCTTCTCGTAATTACTACAGTCCTGCCCAGCCCACCAATCCTCGATCAATTGATGACTATCGAACAGAGCTGTCCTGTTCTCCTCGATGATGTCATCTATCCAAACATCTCTGGTCTTTGAGCCTAACAATGTAGTGGCCAAACGATTTTCTTTCTTGAATTCCTCCATAGCATCAATCAGTACTGTGCAGTGTCGTGAAGTTATTTGAGGTAATATGAATGTTTGAATCTCATTCTTATTTAGCCCACGTTTTTGACAGTCAGGTACTGAATGAAAAGAAAAGAAAGCTCGTAAAGAATGTTTCATTGAAACACTTATATACAGAACTACATGTACCCTTATATTTGTCTCAATAATTCAGTTACCCATTAATTTTGACATGCACTTTTAATCATTAATCATAAATTCGCGACAAACGCGTAATGATGATTCGGTGGTGGCAATATCTTACATATCATATATATACACTGTCGCTCATAAAGGTGGAATATTTTTGTTATATCCCAATTTATGGAATTATTAAAAAAATTATTTAAAAATAATAGATCTAGATAATAGTATACATTCTCAGATCTTATTGAATAATAATTTGCCAATGTGTGTTTTGCGTGACTGCTAAAGCATGTGTATGCTACTATGCTTATCAACTAGGGGACCCATGCCCTTAAGTCATAAATGACAGTAATGAGGATTAATGCCCCACAAAAGGGCACTAATATAGCACATCGACACGGTTTTGATCCTGGGGCCTCACAGTTACGAGGCCATTGCTTTGTCAGTGAACCATGACTGTACGCAGCGGGGGCTAGGGTAGGGGGCAGTTTCCATAAATAAAAAAATAAAAAACAGAAAATGCAATAAATTTTCAATAATTTATTGCATTTTACCCCGGTTCCCAACATAAACAAATCTTCTGTGTGCCCATGCCTTGAGCCATAATGCATGCAAACAACAGAAAATGCAATAAATATTCAATAATTTATTGCATTTTACCCCGGTTCCCAACATAAAAAAATCTTCTGTGTGCCCATGCCTTGAGCCATAATGCATGGCCGTCCAGAAGATTTTTTTATGTTGGGGACCGGGGTAAAATGCAATAAATTATTGAAAATTTATTGCATTTTCTGTTTTTATTTTTATTTATGGAAACTGCCCCCTACCCTAGCCCCCGCTGCGTACAGTCATGGTTCAGTGACAAAACATTGGCCTCGTTAAGGCCCGGTCCCACTGCACTTACGGATGCACAGAGGATGTAAAACGTAAACAAAATCTTGCCATCCGTTGGAAAACGCTATGCATCCGTTGTGTACTCATTGCATACGTGTTTCATACGCTCTATCCATCGAGCATCCGTCCACTGTGATTTCATCCGCGCAAAAAGTTTTGAGCTGCACAAAACTTTTAGAACGGATGAACTTTCCGCCGTGTACGATGTAAATCCGCGACAAATGAGAGCAACAACCCAATAAACAAAACACTAAAAAGTAACCTCTTTTGGGAGTGTAATTTAGGGGATTTTAAAGTATGGTGCCTTTTGAACTAGATTTAAACGTTATCGACACGTGCCTTCATTTAAACAAAAAAGGTACTCCTGTTCACGTTTTCATCTAACCTAAAAACCACCAATATTTATCACGCGACTGGAGTAACGTGATTCCACTTACCTCTGTAAATCAAGTGTTTTTGACCAAATAACCACTTGACCAAGCAACGAGTTTTTTGTCCGTTAACCGATGGTGGTGATAAATACGTAATTATTTGGGCTTGTAAGCACCTTAATGTTTATCGATTGGTTTCACAGGTTATCCAAGGTTGATGGTAATAATCACGTTACTTACACCGGCTAATCGTCTTATTGTTCTGTCCGTGAATCTCTGTTTCTGAGGTGTCTTACACACGTCTTTAAATGGTTTCAAAGTTACCATAACTTTCTTGGTGATGATCGCGTAGCCAAAACTGTTTACTAATCTAAGCTGTGAATCCGCAGTGGCGGATCTAGGGGGGGGGGGGGGGGGGGGGGGTTGGGGGGGTTGCAACCCCCCCAAAAAAAAATCCGGGGACCATTTTTTAAAATCTTATCGCAAGAAAACGCCATTTTCACACACAGATTTTCAAAATTTTTCCCTACTGTGGGATGGGGGACACCCCCCTCCCACACCCTCCCCCCTCGCTCGCTCCGCTCGCTTGGACTCGGTCGCTACGCTCCCTCGCATACCACCCCAACCCCCCCTTTATAAAAAGCTGGATCCGCCCCTGATCCGTGATATTTAGGTGTGAAAAATTAGTAATTATTAGGTGTCTTAAAACACCTATTTAAATGGTAGTCAAAGTTGCCAGCAGTTCCGCGGTGATAGATCTCGTGACTCAAACGGATTATTAATCTAAGCTGGGCATACGTGACATTTAGGCGTGAAAAATTAGTAATTATTAGGTGTCTTAAAACACCTTTTTAAATGGTTTCAAAGTTACCATAACTTTCTTGGTGATGATCACGTAGCTAAAACTGATTACTAATCTAAGCTGGGAATCCGTGATATTTAGGTGTGAAAAATTAGTAAGTATTAGGTGTCTTAAAACACCTATTTAATTAGTAGTCAAAATTGCCTGCAGTTCCGCGGTGATGATTTCGTGACTCAAACGGATTATTAATCTAAGCTGGGCATCCGTGATTTTTAGGTGTGAAAAATTAGTCATTATTAGGTGTCTTAAGACACCTATTTAAATGGTAGTCAAAGTTGCTAGCAGTTCCGCGGTGATGATCTCGTGACTCAAACGGATTACTATTATAAGCTGGGTATTCCGTGATTTCCAGGTGTGAAAAATGAGTTATTCTTGGGTGTCTTGATGGTTTCACAGTTACCATTTAAGTTCCGTGGTGATAATCCCGTGACTGTGTGCATATTTCCAGTTGCACCGGTTGATGACACTGACTGTTGGCATATTTCCAGGTGAACCAACTGACACCAATTAATTTGCATATTGAATATGGGGTGCGTGCAGATCTATGTTTTTTAAACAATTTATCTGAATTTACAGCATATTTCTTAATTACTGATGATTTAGTAATATGCAATTCATTTCGAAAATACTACAAATATAAATTATCAGTTATTAGGATATTTCGCTATTTCGTATAAATTACATTTAATTAAACATGAATAAGGGAAACATTAACTATGAACTAAAATAATTTCAATAAAATACAAGTATATGAAAAAATTTCGATTAATTAAATTATGTAAGTCTACTTATTACCAATGCCTTTAAATTGGAAATACAGACGTACCGGTATTGAAGTGTTGTTGCCGTTCAACTGGTTGGAAGTTTTACCAAATGGTTCTAATGGCTCAGCTAGACCAGTTGAATTCTAACTGGCCTGGATCAACTGGATCATTTAGCCCATTTCAATTTCCAGGGTTACCAGTTGGCATTAACTGGTTCATCAATTGGACCAGTTGCAACTATTTTCTTCTAGGATTGTTGCACCCACCCCCCCCCCCCCACCCCCTCTAATCCCAAACTGTTTCCGGCGCGCCTGGACGTAATTATGGAAGATCCAAAACACGATGTTCAGAAACGGGATGAGAACGTCATTATTTTGGTTCATTTATTGTGTAACATTTGCGTAATTATTAGGTTGAACGCGGGTTACAGTAACATATTTCCTCTTCGACGTAAATTTCACGTGAATGAAGAACATGATTCATCTCAAGTCAGCCTCGTAATATTCACGTGAATTTCACGCAGATATTTTGACTAAAACTATCACTAACGCTTCACGTGTTTCTGTGACGCGATAATTCGTTTATGAAGATGTAATTTCATAACCAAACAAACACGGGAGTATTAGGTTTACAAACCATGGTCTCCAAGGTAGGGATAATCACGTTATTATAATGGTGATATTGCAGTGACAATTGCGTGATTTAGTGAATGTGTGTTTTAGGTGACCTAGTGCAATAAATGTATTAACACATTTACGTAAATGTCAGGTGTTTGAAGAACGTAACTCTCCTCAAGTCGATAACTTGATATTGACGTAATTTTCACGTGATTTTGTTTATTGGGAAACGTTCTATGTCCGTTATCATCCGTTAAACGTCCGCCGTATCCTCTCTGCATCCTCTACGCATCCTCGCAACTCGCAACCGCTGCAGCTGAAAACGGAAAGAGGGAGGAAAGATAAGGTACATGGAACGTCTGTACATCGTTAGTAGCACGGAAATATAAAGGATGTAAGCGTATGCATCTCGTATATAAAGTATTGAAAACTGACAAAGCGTTTGTATCTGGGATGTATCTCGTATATTTAGGATGTCTGGAGTATGTCTAGAGTATGTAGAAGGACACCTAGCGGACAACCTATATTTTGTATGAAAAGGGGGAGAAAACCATCTGGATCTCAGTATGAGTCGAGCAGTATTAACAGTGTACAGACCTCATCACCCTTGGTCTTGGTCTTCGACATCATCAATTGTTCTCCACCATGGATGATTAAAGAGTCCATATGATAGCTGCACTCATTCAACAGCAGAACCACAACCTGTTCAGACTGTATCAAGTTTTAGACAGAAGGAGAAGAAGGAGAAGAAGGAGACGTCCAAGAGCTGTGTGGGTCCGAGGATGGATCGTGAGAAGAAAGGAGTTTGGACTGTATGACCAGTTGATGGTGGAGCTGAGGAATGAAGACCCTCGTGCATTCCATCACTTCATGAGGATGCCACCAGCCATGTTTGACGAACTTGTAGAGCGTCTGAGACCCAGGTTGACCAAGCCTAGCACCAACTTCCGTCCCAACCTGGACCCTGGACTGATGGTGGCACTGACTCTGCGGCACCTGGCCTCTGGAACCACATACAGAAACATGCAGTATGCATGGAGGGTGCCACACAACATCATCAGCAAAGTCGTCAGAGAAGTGGTAGAGGCCATCGTTGAAGAATACGCGGACGAGCTCCTCAGGTGCCCCACAAATGAACAAGGCTGGAGACAACTTGCAGAAGATTGGTATCAGAGGTGGAACTTTCCCCACACCGTTGGAGCCATAGATGGGAAGCACGTGGCCTGCAAAGCTCCAGCCAACTCAGGGTCCACTTATTACAACTACAAGGGCTTCTACAGTATCCTCCTCTTTGCCATGGTTGATGCTGACTACAAGTTCATCTACATCGATGCTTCAAGCAAAGGGTCAGCTTCAGATGCCCAGATATACAACGCAAGTGGCCTCAAGGATGGGCTGGAACGCAACCTCATCATGGGTTTTCCAGGTCCAGACCCCCTTCCCAATGACACACAAGATGTGCCCTACTTCATCGTTGGTAATGACGCGTTCTCCCTCAGAACCTACTTCATGAAGCCGTACAGTTCAAGGTACCTCTCCCGTGAAGAGAGGATCTTCAACTACAGGCTGTCCAGGGCAAGACGGGTGGTGGAGAACGCCTTCGGCATCCTGGCCACGGGCTCCAGATACTTCTCACCACCATGCAGCATGACCCAGAGACTGTGAAGAGCATCGTGGAAGCTTGCTGCATCCTGCACAATCTCATGCGCACCCGCTACCCAGTGTTGCAGAACAGACTTTTCGACCGTCAACAAGGGAATGGGGACACGGAGCCTGGTGAATGGAGGCAAGGACGTAACCTGATGGACACTGTGGATGTACAAGGCCCCAACAGAACTTCACGTGAAGGGAAGAAGCAGCGCAACCTCCTGAGACACTGGTGCAACACCCCAGCTGGATCAGTGGAGTGGCAAAACAGGATGATAGATGAGAGATGATTAGAATGGATGCTTCCTTGAGACTGTTGCATAAGACTGATGAGATTGTGCCATTAGAACACTGCATTACTATGTTTTGTATACTTGAAGCTGTTTATTGTTATTAAATGTATGTTGTAGGGGTCCTACAATGGATAGGTTAAAACTTTGCTCTTTTTTTTGTTTACTTAATAAAGTGTTGGTAAAAACGTTGAAAAAATGATTAAAATTTGCTTTTTTGTTTTGTCTAATAAAGTGTTGGTAAAACTTGGGGAAAATGGTTAAAACTTTGCATTTTTTGTTTACTTAATAAAGTGTTGGTAAAAACTTGGAAAAAATGGCTAAAACTTTGCATGCCCGACTATGTTGATGGACCAAGAAATGCCCAACTTGGTTTTACTGGTAGTCCATAATGCAAACGCTATGAATATGATGGACAAAGCAAGCGGACAAAATATACAGTTCCTCATTCTACCCTCAACAATTGCTATGGTAGACAAAGGAACATCCCTTCACTACTATTATGTAAAAATGTGTAGAACAGGTGTCACATGCATATTCACCTGTTCTACACATTTGCACATAATAGCAGTGAAGGGATGTTCCTTTGTCTACCATAGCAATTGTTCAGGGTAGAATGAGGAACTGTATATTTTGTCCGCTTCTTTGTCCGTCATGTTCATAGTGAAAGTCCCCTATCCCTTTCTTTCCTTTTGAAAGAGAAGTCCAAACACCCATCTACCATATTTAACCCAGCCTAAAGGCCCTTTTTAAAACATATAAAATGTCCAAGGTGTTTTCCCATGCCCAACAATGTTGGTGGTCCATAAAATGACTGCGTGCGTGCTGCATCCCTTTATATCCCCGGAGCGGACGCAATTCATACCCCCCCCCCCCCCGCATGCGCAATAAACGGTTTGCATCCGATATACATCCGTTCGGCATCCCCTTAGTTTCCGTTAGGCGTACGTGATGCATCCGCTTCATCCGCTATGCATTCGATATGCATCCGCTCTTTCCGCTATGCGTCCGCTTCGCAATTATCCCCGGTAACCCCTTCGGAGCTGTCATCCACTTCCACCCGCTTTCATCCGCTATGCTTCCGATGAACACCCGTTTAACATCCCCGCTACATACTACCCACGTCCGTTATTTTCCGTTCTGTTTTCGCAATTTTTCGCAAATTTTGTCCATTTCTGGAGCGGATGAAAACGGATGGAGCCGCCCCCGAAATTTTGCTCGTCCGCTGTGTCCGCTATGCATACGTTTGTGTCCATCGGCCAGTGGGACCGGGCCATAACTGTGAGGCCCCAGGATCAAAACCGGGTCGATGTGCTATATTAGTGCCCGTTTGTGGGGCATTAATCCTCATTACTGTCATTTATGACTTGAGGGCGTAGGTCCCCTAGTTAATAAGCATAGTAGCATACACATGCTTTAGCAGTCCCGCAAAACACACATTGGCAAATTATTATTCAATAAAATCTGAGAATGTATACTATTATCTAGATCTATTATTTTTAAATAATTTTTTTAATAATTCCATAAATTGGGGTAAAACTAAAATATTCCACCTTTATGAGCGACATTGTATATATATAAATATACAAACATTTTAAATTCGTATATTTGTCGAATTCTGAAAATAAATGGTAATCATTATGTTTAAGATTTAAGGATGTTATCATAATAACAAAAGCAATTAATTACTTCGGAAGAAATCCTTATCGCTTGGGGTGTACTTGATTGTCTCCAGTGCTAGGCTTAACATCACTTCTTGGTTTCCAAAGATGTTAACATCCCTCCAGTGTTTCAAGATATTCATAGCTCCTTCGACGACTTCTCTTTGCCCTTTGTGCTTCAGCACTTCAAGGTGTTCATGTGGCGCACCAAGGTCCTCTAGGAGTCCAATGATTCTGTCACTTTCGGCAATATTCCACAGTGTGTGTTCCAGGTCATCCACAGTCACTGCTCGAGTAGAGTCGGAGTATGCTACACAAGAATATGTGAAAGAATAAGATGGGCCATATTTCGACAATCATTTCTACTCAGTATGGTTAAATAATTATTCGTCAGGCAAGACTAAGATTTGTTCGTCACCGCAATCCGTATGTAAAGATAAATGTTTCAGATAAGTACATCGATACACTCTAGAATAACACACTGTTGCTCATAACGGTGGAATAATTTTTTTTATCCCAATTTATGGAATTATTTTAAAAATAATTTAAAAATACTAGATCTAGATAATAGTATACAGTCTCAGATTGTATTGAATAATAATTTGCCAATATGTGTTTTGCGTGACTGCTAAAGCATGTATATTATGCTACTATGTTTATCAACTAGGGGACCTATGCCCTTAAGTCATAAATGACAGTAATGAGGATTAATGCCTCACAAAAGGGCACTAATATAGGACATCGACACGGTGTTGATCCTGGGGCCTCACAGTTACGAGGCCATTGCTTTGTCACTGTACCATGACTGTACGCAGCGGGGGCTATGGTAGGGGGCAGTTTCCATAAATTAAAAAAACAACAGAAAATGCAATAAATTTTCAATAATTTATTGCATTCTACCCCGGTCCCCAACATAAAAAAATCTTCTGTGTGCCCATGCCTTGAGCCATAATGCATGGCCGTCCAGAGGATTTTTTTATGTTGGGGACCGGGGTAAAATGCAATAAATTATTGAATATTTATTGCATTTTCTGTTTTTTTTTTAATTTATGGAAACTGCCCCCTACCATAGCCCCCGCTGCGTACAGTCATGGTTCAGTGACAAAGCAATGACTTCGTAACTGTGAGGCCCCAGGATCAACACCGTGTCGATGTCCTATATTAGTGCCCTTTTGTGAGGCATTAATCCTCATTACTGTCATTTATGACTTAAGGGCATAGGTCCCCTAGTTGATAAACATAGTAGCATAATATACATGCTTTAGCAGTCACGCAAAACACATATTGGCAAATTATTATTCATTACAATCTGAGACTGTATACTATTATCTAGATCTAGTATTTTTAAATTATTTTAAAAATAATTCCATAAATTGGGAAAACAAAAAATATTCCACCGTTATGAGCAACAGTGTATCATCTTAATATGAATCATATATTTTATGTTCAAAACATTATATTTACTAGGAACTAACATGAATACGCTTTACAATTAAACGAGTACTAGGTTGGGCGTTAAACTAAGCACTTGCTTCGAGTAAATAAATATGCATCCGCATGGTAAAAAAAATGGGTTCTTCAGAAAGGAAATGAAAAACAACACCAATGCTGATTTACTTTGTAATTCATCTATTGCAGACTTCAAGCCGGCATTCATACACGCATCATAGAAGTCTTCCCTCTGACATGTCCCTTTGTATTCAGCTTTCCACTGACAAAACTCCTGGTAATAATCCTCGTCTGTTTGCAATGTCTTAGTACTCTCTCCGTCCTGGATTGGTTTGTAGAGAACCATTCCAAGTTTGTCGCTCAAATTCTGCTCTCGAGCATATTTCACAACTGTCCACAGTTCGATGTATGATATCAGATCTGTAAAAGAAGATGAATGCTCGCTTTAGTAACTGTTTCTTATCCTTCTTCCCGTAATAATGCTAATGTAAAGCATTGAACTAAAAATGTGGAAGGTTATTTGCTCCATGATTTTTCTACACAACCCCATCCTATTTCACCACTCTCTATTTCATTCAGAAACGTTCGTTTTTGCATCCCTTTTCAATGAACATATTCACAATTATTGCAAATTAATTGTATTTCCAGAACAATAGAAAGTCAAATGTTTTGTTAACTTCACGAACGTTTTTTTTATAACACATAACTGTAATCCAAAACCAATTGTTTAAAATCGTTTGAAAATTTGAATGATAGTTGACTTACTTTTTCTTCCAGATACTACAAATAGATTATTTTAAAGAGGCTAGCGTTGGTATTTAGTATTCCTTTCTTAATGATGGTCGAAATTTGAACTTTACCACGTTTACGTTCACTACCTCTCGTTGTACTAAGAGAGACGGCAAGCTTCACCGGTAATTCGCTCGAAGATGTCGTATAGATCATCGTAGGGACTCTGGCGTATTTCCCTGAGGAATATAATAGTACGAACATTCAAATAACTTTAGAGTCATTTCTTGTTGTCTTTGTTCTGTTTCAGGTAGTTTTGTTTTTTGTGTGTGTTTTGTTTTGATTTTACTTTAAATAAATATAAAAGTCTATTGTTACTTTCCATGACGTTTATTAATTTTTTAGCAAAATTGAAAGATGAATTTATTATTATCATTTAATATCATGTACATGTATTTTCACTTTTGATATAGAAGAAGTGTAAAATCTCAGTGGGTTTCACTTACGTTTCGAATGCCTTTTCCATCGCTTCATAACATATACAGCAATGGCGATGATTGTAGAAAAAAGTATCACAGCTGAAATTGTAAAGTAAATACATGTACATTTGAATTTGGATTTTTTATTTATTATTTTTTATTTAGGTTTTATTTCCACATTAACTGCATATGAAAAGAATTTACAAAGTAAGGTATATACAAGGTAACAAAACATGTACATAATATTCAATTTATACAACAGTAATACAAACGCTGTAATGGCAAGTCATTAAATTCATATGATGCTAACAATAATCTGCAGTAATGAGGAGGAAACCTTGGAAGCATTATGCTTGTAATTAAGGTTCCCTTTACATATACATGTGTTACATAATATATATATATATATAAAACAAAAAACAAAACAATTTGGATTTAATTAATTACAACCTTTAAATCAGATTGCTTTATGTCATATGTACAGTGAGTTTTTTAAATTTATCAGGCATCAAGCATTACGATTAATTACATATTCTCTGCAATTACTCCTTTTGAATCTTGATTCTCTGCTATATCCGCATGTTTTTTTTTGTATAAGAGGTTAATTGTTATTATACTCTATTAATGTTTCTACTACCGTCTGCGTTTTTGTTATTTTATTCTCATAGATACATTTTTATATAACTTACCAAAGATTTTTAGGTGCGCCATACAACTTTTGACAATGTATCTTTTGTTCATCTTATTAATATAGGATTTCTCGGCCAATTTCGTGAGTTGGCCACACAAATTCATTTTTATGTTCATTCAATTTCGCCGATTCTGTCACCGAAGCTGTTATTTTTCGTAAAATCCGTTTTTTAGCATTTAAATTCATAAAACGATCATTCAAAAAGATTTATTTTCATTCGAATTAAAACGTGTGTCTTTTTCATAAAATTGTCATTCAATTTAAAGCGAGACGATTCGCGATTACGTAATAGCGTCTTCCGTAAATTCAAATTCGTTTCTTTGCATACAATTTCATACGTTTTGCAGACAAATTAAACATGTAAATCTTGCCCAGTATGATCATATATAGATTTCATTTCAAATTGTATGGGTTGGTAAGCAACAAACATGTTATTTGTCCTAACTAGGGGTGTATACCCACTAAATCATCACTATTTAGCAACTGAACGATCATGTGTTAAGTAGACAACCTAGCCACGTCAATATAGAATTAGTATGGAACTGAACGATCATGTTCAGAGTGTCTTTTTTATAAATATGCAATGATATAAGTGCATGCAAAGTGTGTGTTTCCAGAATACAGTTGCATTTATTGGAGTGGCGTATCATAATGGTAGGGGGGGGGGGGGCGGGGGGGGGGGGGGGGGTTTCAATACTCTATACATTGATTCATTTTTTATGTTTTGTTTTGATTTGTTTTTGATAATTTATTCGATGTTCGTAATCTCTTCGAAGCCATTTATATTTGTGTAAATTATATTTAGTCTGCATTTAACATGTTAAAAACAATATATGAGTATCAGTTCAATCACAATCATAATCACATCAAAATGATTCAAATTTTGATGTGATTATGATTGTGATTGAACTGATACTCATAGATTGTTCTTAACATGTTCAATACCACTTACGGACAACGACTGCCACAGCAACGCGGGTCTGTTGAACATTTTGAATCAAGTGGATTGTCATGGACCTGCTCTCAGCTTCCCCAACCAGCCCTGCTGCAACACATTCAAAGACAGTTTCACTGCTGCCATTCGTCGCTATCGTAACACGTTTATTCCTGGTACCATCGCTGTTGTTGCACATCCTGGTTTCCAAGGAATCAACTCTCAGTGATACATGCATGAAGAACAGGTCGACAACTGGGTAGTATTCTCTTACTTCACATGTTAACGTTGTTTCAGAAGCGATGCGGAGAGTACATGATGATAAGTCCTGTTGCTCTGTGAGACACTCTTCGATTGAAGGATACGGCTCCAGAGGAAAAGCTATTCGATTGAATATTTTAGATGGAGGTTTATAAAACATATCACTTCGAGAGTATATTTTACTGCATTTCAATTATTTAAACCTTATTAATCAATATGGACTTCTGTGCTTTGTAACTTTCAATCCATTATAAACTAACATGTGTTGTGTAAATATGTCTTCTTATTTTTTTTACACGGTCTCTATCATTAGTAAACCGGCCAAGTACCAGGAGATGTTCTTTCTTTCTTTTCTTTTTTACCGTGTCGATAAAAATGCATGAATGCATCAATCAATCATTCATCAAATAAGAAGACAGAAATAAACTGGCCTTCATAACATTTTGCCTTGTCTTTAGTAGCTTAAATAAGAAAGTCAATTTGTTCAAATTGAATACGGGTAGGTTCAAGAAAACGTATTATATGGTTCAATTTTGTTTTTCCAATTTTGTTCATACTTCCCATAATGATAGTAATAATGATGAGTATGTCCATTTACATAATCACTACACAACCACTAAATAATATACTCCGCATCCATATCATACAAAGTATCAAATCATTACCCCACCATTAGCGGAGGCCTCACGTTAAGACGGTCGAGCATTTAGGGACATATACCTACACACAGAGAAAAATAGGTTTAAATTTACTCCTGTAGGGAGTAAGTGCTTGTCGCATATAAAGTGACTCCCCTCAGGGAGTAAGTTTACTCCCCAATGTAGGGAGTAAATTTACACCCCACAAGAAAGTGTAAATTTGCATTCAAAATTATGATTTTACTCCCTTTAAGAAGTGAAATTTGCACCCAATGGTGCTTAATTAACACCTTTTGGTTCCATTTTCATGAAAAATTTGGTTCAAATTTACATCCGTGGGTTGAATATTATACTTTTTATGATCGATTCCACACCCTTCTTATGTAAAGCATCAAACAAATCGATCATCCCTCGAGCAATCATCCAGGCTTCGTAATTACCTAACAGTCACTGATTCTCACCCTTTTGTCTACTTTTCACTGCTTTAAAGAAATCAAACCAGAATCTCGAGTTATATGTCGAAAAACTTTAATGCTTACCTAAACAACAGTTAGTGTGAACTCAACACAAGTGCAGACTGTAAGAACCAATTTATGGATGGACGTATCGGATATAATTGTAGTGGAAATACCTAAATACACAATCCTGCCTTACCGAACATCATCCATTAACTTACACGTACAAGAAGGCAAATATGTACTAGTGAAACAACACTTCTGCTAAGTTCATTAAAGTATCAACTATAACCTTCTGTACAACCCCTTAATCTTCATCAATAACTTTCACACAAATAATATGCCCAAATGAAACATGATAATTCCCGAACATGACCCAAATATGTAAATTATGGTATTTCCCCTTCATTTGGCAGTACCTATATCGTCAGGATGCGCCATTGCTGTAGCGCATACGCATGTGCACTGATCAATCAGAGCTCGGCTGACCAAAATAGGATGTAAAGTTACACACCTCAAATGACTATTCTGTACGCCCTTGCGTTTTTCTGTGTTTTTACTCCCTAAAAGGTGTAATAGGGGACGCCCTATTTTTTTCTAATTTCGTTTTACTCCCCAAGAACACCTTTTATTTCTCTGTGTGAAGACGGCTTCCATTTACTAAACTTTCACTTCAACTCCGTTTAGGTCAGAAATCGGTTGTGTACTTCGAAAAAGCAATACAATTTATGCTGTATTTGATTCCTCTTATTTATCTCTCTTTCTCGCCCGCATTACTTACCGAATACATTGAGCCTGGTAATATTCCGAAATAGATGGCCTGTGTCGAAATCAGTCACCTCACAGAAGTAGCTATCTTCAAGAAGAATCTTTACGTCATTGATGACCAAAGAGTAATCACTGGTGATGTTGAACAGTCCTTCTTCATATCCGGGTCCACTCCTCTCTACGACACTGCGAGACAAGTCCATGCTGACCAAGGTCTCGTTTGCACCTCTGACCCAGGAGACCCTCCTAGGACGAATATTCACCTGGCATGGGACTACACCAACTTCACCCTTCTGAACTACCACACTCTGTTTTGTTCTCACAGCACTATCTAATAACAAATGGAATGAGATCATGCTTATGTTATTAGATATTCATTTCGTTTATGGAGGAATCAAATCCATTATTATTATGCCATAATTCCATATCCACATTGCCTGTTATTTCGACGAACATTCCTATTCATATTCACAAATTTCTGAACCTGTATGAAATATTTTTATATTTATGTAGGGGTACGTTTAAAAATTGCTTACGATACAAGAAACATTATGAATTGAAGTAAATAGTTAAAATAGTTGTCATGTTTGTGTAGCATCCTATATCGTAATAGTGCATTCATCATGCAGCCCATGAAATGGCGGAAATGTATTCCTCTCGAACTAAACATATCCATGTGGCAAATAAAATTCACTCGCTGGAATTATTTGTTATCAAGCAGTATCACGGCAACATGATGTTCGGGCAGGAAATGTCATCCATTTGGAGTGAAATTATAATACCTATTATCAAAATACAGTGCCTCTAGGTTAGTTCACAATCTCACATAATTATTAAAAGAAGAAGAATGGAATGACAGGTGTCAGAACACATGGTGGAATGAAGACGTTCTAGCTCTACATGAGTCAATACGGAGACAGCTTTTGTATTTAAGATACAGACAAACTGTCCCTCAAAGGTAGTGTGTGTTAATGATGTGAGCCCTCAGATGTATGCAGGATGAATGCACCCATCTACAGACTTGGGAAAGCAAAATTAAACCATCTTAATTGGGGAATCATGTGAGATGGGGGAAAGACTCATCTAATGTTCTTTCTCGGTCACAATCAGGGGCGGCCGAGCGACTTCCAAAGTGGGGGGCACCAACAAAAAGGGGCACTTTCTGGGAAAAAAGGGCACCTACAGTGGGAAATCTCAAAGCGAAAATATACCATTTTTTAGACATTGCTATATATCCCTAAATTGTTTCTCTTCATACATCATACAAAATATCGCTTAAGCATCATACTTTACAGTTGGGTGTGATGTCTGAATATGCATTTACGAGCGAGCGAAGCGAGCGAGAAAAATTTCAAAGATCCGTGAGGTCGCAGTGCGAAAAATTACATCTTATAAAGAGGAAAAAAGCCAATCGTGATAGGGTTATAAGCACATTCTCATAACGAAAGACTGAAAAGACCTTTGATAAGTAACATAATTATATCATCATTACATGCGAGCGAGCGCAGCAAGTGAACTTTGGGGGAAATTGCTCTTAGTCGCATTAAATAAGGGGCACGTTTAATGATTACATGAAAAGGGGACAATTATCGAAGGGAATAAGACACTTATTAGAAAAGAAAAGGAGCACGTGTCAAAGTACAAAGGATAATTATAAGAGATGAAAATGAGGCATTTTTTCACCTGAAAAGAGGCACTCACCAGTGATGAAAAAGAGGCGTTTACAAAAATGGGAAATAGGCATTTGTTGACGGAAAAGGGGCACCCATCAGATTTTGATAGGGGCATTTAGAAGAGGTGAAAAGGGGCACTGACCAGATATGAAATGGGGCACTTATGAAAATGTAAAAGGGGCACTTATAATAAAGAAAATGTGCATTGTTGAATGAAAAGGGGGCACCGTTCAGATTTTTAAAAGGGGCAGTTATGAGAAGGGGAAGGAGCTCTTTCTTTTTAATGGGGGCACTTATTAAAAGGAAAATGGGCACTTATTAGAAAGGGAAAGGGGTAGTTATGAGAAGGGGAAGGAGCTCTCTTTTTAATGGAGGCACTTATCATAAGGAAAAGGGGCACTTATTAGAAAATAAAAGGGGCGCATGTTAAAATGAAAGGTGTGCTCATCCGAGTTTAAAAAAGGGGTAGTTATTAAAAGTAGAAGGGGCACTTCTTACAAAGGAAAAGAGGGGCAGTTGTCAAAGTAAAAAGAGCACCTCTCAGTTTTGATTAGGGCAATTATCAGAGGTGTAGGGGCACTTATCAAAAGTGAAAAGAGGCACTTCTCGTACCTGAAAAGAGATTAAAAAGGGCACTTATTCAAGATAATTTCAAGATTTATGAGAATGGGAAATGGACACTTACTGCAAAGGAAAATGGGAACATGTCGAAGGAAAAGGGGCATGTGTCAAAAATAAAAAGGGCACTCGTTAGAGGTGAAAAGGGGGAAGGGGCACTTTTACTAAGTAATAGGGGCACTTGTCAAAATAAAAGGGGCACTTTTCCTATGTAAAAGGGGCAATTTTCCCATGTAAAAGGGGCACTTCTTACAAATAAAAGGGGCACTTTTCCTATGTAAAAAGGGGCACTTTTGGGGTATCTGAAAAAGTGGGGGGGGGGGCACTGTGCCCCCTCGGCCCCCCCCCGGGAGGGCCGCCTCTGGTCACAATGTAACTTTCATATATTTTGTTCGAACCCTTGTAAACAGCCTGTGACTAAAATGGAACCTACTCGTAATCATGACATCGGTGTAGTTGTAAATCAGGATTCCTTTGTAGTTGGAGACCCTGCATATGTAGCGTCCTGCGTCTGTATTCCTCACATTTCTGATGACCAGAGAGTAGTTTTCATCCATGTCACAGCTACCATCTTCATATCCTGGGCCGGACTTTTCACCATAACTCCAGATTATTATAGAAGGCGATTTCGCCGGGTCAGATCCCTTCTTCCAGAAGACCCCATTTGGAAGTCCTTGAAATCGACACCTCAATATGCCCGTGGTTCCGTTGACTAGCGTCTTCTTGACCTCAGTATAGACTACACCGTCCGGAATATCTTGAGACAATCCTGTCACAGAGAAAGTAACAGAAATGTGAATTTATGTCTATGTCTTATGTATAAGAAATAATATGAAACTAGATAATATTCGATGTATTTGTTCAAGATACAAAACGGAATTAGCCGGAGTTATACAATTGTGTAATTAACAAAGTGAGCTTTTCTCACGTTAGCTGTTCCATTCCTTTTGAAAATGCCCTCTTCATCTTTCTCTGATTCTTCAAACATCGACATTTGCATCGTCCATGCGTTAGATATTTTTCTCCTCTTTTTTAAGCATGTAAAGGGAAACTCGAGAATTGAATTACTTTATCTCACTACTTTCAAAGTGATAACGGACACCAGAATACAGCAACTGGTTCGTGGCCACTTACCAAACATGGAAAACACGACACAGAACAACCCTGCTGCAAATGCTACTTTGACTGCCATGATAGCTTAGTCACTGGTTATGAAGATAGCACTAATGGCGCGCTCCTACACTATACTTAATCGTAATTGATAAGGCGCAATACAAAACGGTTACAGTATGTTAATCATTATCGAACGACAGCCATAACGAAATGGCACGGTGGCACGATCTGTTTGCACTGCGCAATTGTGTAAACAAATCTCAAGTATTTTTTAATGATAATTTTGCACGATGATAACAGTTTAAGGCGTTTAAGTTACAAAATAAATTTATAATAATCTTATATTTGACAAACTGGAGTGTTGCCCATGCGTGTTCATGTAAAAATCCACCTACCAAATTTCCATTTTGTAATCTCATATCTCAGACATCTATATATCTCTTATATTATTCGTTAAATCTATTTCAAGTTTTCGTCATTCTGTTTATCTGATTTTTGTTCATGTTGCTTTAAAAAAAATAAAGAGGCAGGGGACAGAGGATAGGGCAGAGTCAGAGGCAGGTGCAGAGGTAGGGAAAGATCCAGGGGCGGAGGCATGGGCAGTGGCAGTAGCAGAGGCAGGACAAGGGCTAGGGGCGGAGGCATGGGCAGTGGCAGGGTCAGAAGCAGGGGCAAGGTAGTGGGCAGTATACGGGGTCTCCAAAAAGGTAGCCGGTCAGGTCAACTACTTCAGAACTGTCTACTTCTCATCTTAAATCGTAAACTGAACTAAAGGATAACTCTTCAGCTTTTATTTGACACCTTGTTTACATCATCATATGATGCCTTTACTGAGGTATATGCTCTTGAAGGTGAAAGGTTCAAAACCAACCTTTCCAGCCTTATTTTGTAAACAAACTTCCCTTTCTTCCTCTTTCATATGAGGCACCAAAATAAACGATGTGATTTACTTTACGTAAATTAAGATAGCTCAATCTACTATTTACATCAAATACATGTTTTCATTACTACAATCAAACGCTAAAGTGAATTATCGAAGTACGGAGGTCAATAATCACTCAACCCACTTGGACATGGTCGAGGCCAAAAAGTGTGAAAGTGCGTAATGATTCACATTCATATGAACCTTTCTTGATTGTACAAATCACCCCCTACCCCATAATTGATAGTGCATGTTTGCCAGCTCAATGCCTTTATAAGTATTTGCATACATTATTATGTTTATGCTGCATATCGTTATCATATATTATAAAATTACCTACAAAGAAGCAGTGTAAACAAAACGTAATCAGTATGTTATCAGCATACAAAAAAGTTATTAATTAGCCAGATCATGGAAGCTGCCCGGCATGAATTATTGTTTACTTTGAGCAATAGAGCTGATTAGGGGAAGCTGAGTATGGGGCTTTGCCTGCCCTTTTTGTGTTGATCGTTTACAAGTCCTAATGTTAAATCAATTTAAGTGGTTTGGATTCTCCCACACAAAAATAACGTGCTAAATAGATAATAACGAGATAAATAATTCAAACATTTTTCATAAAACAACACTCCACTACCCGCTAGCGCCCCCTTGGTACCTAATACACCTTTGTTCTCTTTAAATTGGACTCATTCTTAATTTAGTATACATAAGATATCAAAAGCCAGACTGAAGACATAAACCAGGATGAGGGCGCATATCAACTGTCATTATATGACACAGTAATCGCCAAAACGACAACTACTGGCGATCGAAAAATTGGCGGCATACTTCGGTCTGTCAATTGGCGTCTAATTAAGGAAGATGTCAGAACTCTAGGACATCGAAACTGTTAAAGTAATTTTTCCTTTTGAATGTGATACGAGAACTTCCAAAACACCCACATTTTATATATCATTATATTCGTAGCACTGCAATAGTTTGGTATCAAACTGAGGAGTAGACCTCAGCATTTAGGTTGAAACCAATTCAATAATTGTAGAGCGTTTCAGCAGGCAGTCAAGCGTTAACAGAGGCAACATAATTTATCCCCAAAATACCATCCCTCGTCGAATGGGGAGGTTACTGGTTTAGTCAGCTGAGCCAACATTTTTGCCGTATTAGCATTTTATAGACTCTTACCATTGTTCGTTCTGATGAATATTCAAAACATATTGACTAATAGCCACATAAGCATTTGTTTACTCATGCAGAAAGTGTAATATTTAGATTTTTTGTCATGGGAAATCATGTTCTCTAATTCATTCGCTGCTTTTGTGTTATTCTCACAAGGAAAAGAATGGCTCAATGAATATTGGTATTGTATTTGTTAGTCTCTTTTTATCGTATTACAACTCTAATAGTGACATTCTTAGCTACAAATAACACACTACTTGCACAAGTGAGTTAACCTGGCATAAGAGGGAGATTTCTTTATTCACAGTATCTTGTGGTATGAACATAGATGGCGCTATACAGCAATATGCTATAGATCATATTGTAACAGGTATGTCATAAGTTGCACAATTCCATGCTTTTCAAAGTTTCATTCTATCATAGTTCTGTTTTCATATTAATGAACTCATGTCATATGCTGTTAGATGCCGTCTTTTAAAAATATGTTTAAGGCCGCCTGGCTTTAATTCGCCACTGGGCAGGTATTCTACAATTAATATTAAATGAGTACAAACATAATACAGCTGTTAATGGATATAATACTTTTATCATCAGAAGACCCGCTCGTTAATATATCAACGCATCGAACACTGA